>PVJX010039844.1:0-15532 GCA_004027295.1 Dolichotis patagonum | reverse complement strand
ATAAAGAAGAAATAAATTATAAATCAATCATATAAGAAAAATTAAAAACTGCTAATTGGGTGATAGAAGAAGTATAAAAATAGAAATTTAGATATTGTAACCCTCTTGCCAAATAATAGACATTATTTGATCATTATTGAAACTCATGAAGTAGGTGTTCTCATGGTTTACTTTAAGGCTGAAATACAAGTGTAAAAATGTCAATCCCTCTGCCTTGAATCACACAGTAAGTTGTAAAAGCCAGGATTCAAATCTAAATTGCCTGGCAGTTAAACATGTGCTCTTAATCACTACCGAGTATGGTTTCATGATGTTTTATTTATTTTCCAAGAAAACTAAAACCCAAACTGAAAAATGTATAAGAAAATTAGAAATATAGAAAGGGATTGCATATAATTTTCCTGTAATGATTCATATAAATAGATTTGAGAGTAGATGTATTTTCTTCTATTTGTTATAATAGGAACAGGAGAAGATTGATACTGGAAAAATCTAATAAAAATTAATTTATGGTTTATTCCTTGAGAACTATGATATGTATATGAAATATACCATTTAAAATGATATCAGACATTTTTAAAATTTTATTTAAAGAGAAAAAAACAGACAAAACTGAAAAATGGTAGCAACAATACAGAATTCCAAAGGGAAAAAAATAAAAGAACAAAAACAAGCAAACAACCAAAAAACCAAAACAACAACAAACACAACAAATAAAAGAAAAACACTAAGAAATCACCACTGGATAACTTACATACTCTCATCATTGGAAATAGTTGTTCAAGTTACAAAATTAAAGCATGCAAAGTAGACATTCAATGAGATTGTTAACCGTTCTGCTCCATGATCTAACAAAAACAGTAATATGATCATCTATGTTACACACTTAAAGATACATGAAGTTATATCCTTTAGAACAATTACTTTTCCTCTCTTTTTTACAGTAGCAATTGCACATTTTGGGTTTTATTACTCCTAAAGTGCTTATTACTTTTTACACTAGAGAAACAATGTGATATTTATAAATATGATTCTTACTTATTTCAATAATGAGGATAGTCTCAAGTTTTTCCATTTCCCTATGAAGGCCTCAGGATCATCCTTTTTATAGCTGAGTAATATTCCATTGTGTAAAAATGCAACACCTTTTTCATCCACTCTGCAGTTGATGGGCATTTTGGTTGTTTCCAAGATTTACCTATTACAAATTGGGCTGCTATAAACATGGGTGTACATATATTGCTGTGATATGAACTTTTCAGATTTTCTGGGAAAATACTCAGGAGGGTAATAGCTGGGTTGAATGGGGATTCCAGTCCTAGTCTTCTGAGAATTCTCCATACTGATTTCCATAGTGGTTCACCACTCTACACTCCCACCAATAGTGGAGAAGTGTTCCTTTTCCCTGACAGATTCACCAACATTTGTCATCAGTTGATTTCTTGATGGCAGCTAATCTTTCCTCAGTGAGATGATATGTCAATGTTGTTTTAATTTGCATTTATCCAGTGATCAGTGATGGTGAACATTTCTTCCTGTACTCATTAGCCATTACTATATCTTCATCTGAGAACTGTGAGTTCATCTCAGATGCCCAATTTAGGAGAGGGTCTTTGAATTTTGGGGGGTTGATATTTTTCAATTCTTTATATGTTTTTGATGTAAGTCCTTTGTCTGAGGTGTTGCCGGTTAAAATTCTTTCCCATTCTGTGGGTTTTCTTTTCACTCTGATGGTGATATTTTTTGAAGTGAAGAAACTTTTCAATAATATGAGATCCCAGTTTTTGATTCTCTGAAGTGTTTCCCATGCAGTTTCTGTTTGGTTCATCAAATCTCTGCCCACCCCTATGTCTCCAAAATTTCTACCTACCTTATCTTCTAGTAGATTTAGTGTTTCTCTTCTAAGGGTTAGGTCTTTGATCCATTTAGACTTTAGTTTTGTGCATGATGATAGGGATGGATCTAGTTTCAGTCTTCTTCATGTGGAGAGCCAGTTTTTCCAAAACCATTTATTAAAGGGGCTGCCCTTCCTCCAATGAACATGTTTAGCCCCTTTGTCAAATATCAGGTGGCTGAGTGCCTTTGTAGATAACCCTGCATCTTCTAATCTGTTCCGTTGATCCTCAGGTCTATTTCTTTGCCAGTACCCTGCTGATGTTATCACTGTGGCTTTGTAATACTGTTTCAGGTCTGGAATTGAGATGCCTCCTGCCTTGCCTTTATTGCCGGGAATGGCCTTTACTATTCTAGGTTTCTTCTGGTTCCAAATGAATTTTAGGAGTGTTTTCTCTAGATCTGTGAGGTATGTCAATGGTATTTTGGTTGGGATTGCATTAAATTTCTATAACAGTTTTGGGAGTATGGGCATTTTCTCAATGTTGGTTCTTCCTAGCCAAGAGCAAGCAATATCCTTCCATTTTCTAATATCCTTTTCAATCTCTTTTTTTAACATAGTATAATTTTCAGTATATAGGTCTTTTACATTCTTGGTTAGGTTGATTCCTAAGTATTTCATTATTTTAGATGTTATTGTAAAGGATGACACTACCATAATTTCTCTCTCGGTGAGTTTCTTGTCTGTGTATAGGAATGCTACTGATTTTTGAGCGTTGACTTTGTAGCCAGCTACACTGCTGAATTTGTTTATTACCTCTAGCAGTCTTTAATGGAGTTTTTGAGGTCTTCTGTATGGAGTATCATGTCATCTGCAAATAGTGATAATTTAACTTCTTCCTTTCCTATATTTATTCCTTTTATTTCTTTCACTTGTCTAATTGCCTTGGCTAGTGTTTCCAGAACTATATTGAATAGGAGTGGTGATAGTGGACATCCTTGTCTTGTTCCTGATTTTAAAGTGAAAGCTTTCAGTTTTTGTCCATTTAGTATAATATTGGCTGTTGGTTTGTCATAGATGGCCTTTATAAGTTTGAGGTAGACACTGCATATTCTGAGTTTCTGAAGGGTTTTTATCATGAGCATGTGTTGGACTTTATTGAAAGTTTTTCTTCATCTATTGAGATGACCATGTGGTTTCCATTTTTAGATCTGTTGATGTGGTGTATCACATTTATTGATTTGCATACATTAAATCATTCCTGAATTCCTGGAATGAACCCCACTTGTTCATGATGTATGATCTTTTTAATGATTTGCTGCATTCCATTTGCTAGTATTTTGTAGAGAATCTTTGCATCTATGTTCATTAGTGATATTGGCCTATAGTTCTACTTTTCGGTTGGGTCTTGATCTGGTTTTGGTATTAGAGTAATACGTTCCTCCAGGAATGAATTAGGGAGGATTGCTTTCTTTTCAATTTCATTGAAGAGTTTAAATAGCATTGGCATCAAGTCTTCTCTAAATTTCTTATAGAATTCAGCTGTGAATCCATCAGGACCTGGGCTTTTCTTTTTTGGCTGATATTGGGTTGTTCAAAATTGCTATATCTTCTTGGTTGAGCTTTGGTAGTTCATATGTTTCTAGAAATCTGTCCATTTCCTCTGTGTTTTCTTCTCTATGTGATTAGAGATTTTTAAAGTAGGTACTCATGATCTTCTGAATTTCCATGGGACCTGTAGTAACGTCCCACTTTTCAGGCCTTATTGCATGATTTGAGTTTTTTTCTTTCTTTTTTTTTATAAGGTTAGCTAGAGGTTTGTCAAAAATTAGTTTATTCTCTAAAAACAGCTTTTCGATTCATTAATTCTTTCTATTGTTTTTTTTAGTTTCAATTCCATTGATTTCTGCTCTAATTTTTACTTTTTCCTCTCTTCTATGAGCTTTAGATTTAACTTGCTGTTCTTTTGCTGGAAGCTTGAGATGAAGCATTAGATTGTTTATTTGTGCTCATTCTGTTTCCTTGAGATGACAATTTATTGCTATATATTTACCTCTTAAGACCACTTTCATTGCATCCCATAGATTACAATAGGTTGTTTCTGCATTTTCATTGAATTGTAGGTATTGCTTTATTTCTTCTTTAATTTCATCTGTAGCCCCCAGGTTTTCAAAAGGTTGTTATTTAACTTCCATATATTCATGCCAGTTTTCAAATTTATTTTGCCATTAATTTCCAATTTAAGTGGGCTATGGTCAGTTAGTATGCATGGGATAATTTCAATACCTTTGCATTTACTTAAGAATGTTTCATGGTATAATATATGGTCTATTTTGGAGAATGTCCCATGGGCAGCTGAAAAGAACATGTATTCTGATGTGGTTGGGTGGAACACTCTGTAAACAGGTACTAAGTCCAATTGTTCACAGATATGATTCAGTTCTGTTATTTTTTTGCTGATTTTTGTCTAATTCAACTATCTCTTTGTGACAGTGGGCTGTTAAGGTCACCTTTGATAATTGTTTCCTTTAATATGTCAATTTAGCCCATTTAAATTCATGGATATCACAGATATATACTGGCTTAACTTTGCCATGTTGTGTTACTGTTGTTAGTTTCCCGTTTTTCTCCCTTACTTTCTTGTCCAGCCTGGTGCTTTCTTTCTGTTGTTGTTCTGGTGATTGTGGTAATTTTTATATCTACCTAGGATGTCCTTCAGCACTCTTTCTAAGGTTGGTCAGGTGGACATGAATTTCTTCAGTAGTTTTTGCCATGGAAGTACCTTGTTTCTCCATTAAATTTGAAAGACATTTTGCTGGGTACGTCAGTCTGGGTGCTCTGAAGCTTTCTCATCTGAGAAAATTCTTTCACCTTTGCAGGTTTGGGGCTGCAAAGGGTGGAGACCCACTGCTTCCTGGGATGCCTGGTGGCCATCTTTCTTAACTCTCTGTTTCTTCTCAGCAATTAAAGTTTAGGCACTATCTTTACAATCCACAGCTTTACTGGAGTTTTCCTTCTGGGCAAATTCACAGTGTTTTAAATTATCCTGCTGGGCTCTTTGCTCTTGATTTGCAACATAGATCTGGCTAAAAGCCACCAACAATAGCCATGCCACAGCCTCAACACTTGACTGCCTTGAAATTTCCTTTGCCAGATTAATCAGTCCATTACCCTCAATGTCAGCCTCAGGCAAAGTCTCTGGGCATGAGCAAAATGCAGACAAACTTTCTGCCAAGCCATAACACAAATCATAGGGAGTTCAGAAACCAATATAGTCCTTCTTCCCAGCAGAAACCTAGCAAGCTTGGTCTTTACTACCAGGCTTTCTATCAACCTTCTTGTCTTCTGAGCTCTGACCAGAATCCCTTCTACAGAACAGCCTCAGCTGCTCCAGCTCTATGTATGCAGGCAACAAGTCCGAACCTTTCCAAACTCTGCTCACAAGCCATTTCCAAAGCCTCTCAAAAAACATGGTCAGGTATAATCACAGCAAAGACCCCACTCTTGGGTACCAAATTCTGTCTTAGTTACTTTTTCCTCATTGCTGAGACAAAATACCCAATGCCCAAAGGGGGAAAGGAAAAGTTTATTTCTTACAGTTTTTAGAGGTTTCAGTCCGTACTCAGCTCCAAGGCAGGGTGGCATGGCGGGGACGCAGTTCATGGCAGCTGCAAACAGCAAAGCTGAAACCAGCAAGAGAGAGAGACAAAGCTTCTTGCTGCCATTACATCACATCCTGGCTCCACCCCTAGCAGGGTGTAGCACTGATACCACCAATCCAAGCACTAGACAATGAACCAATCACAAATGCACAGTGCAAATACATGAGGCCTGGGGGCCACTGACATAAACCATGACACTGTGGTATGTCAGTGTTAGTTTGATTGGGATTGCATTAAATCTGTATAACAGTTTTGGGAGTATGGCCATTTTCCCAATGCTCTTCATGGGCAAAACATGGAACATCTTTCCATTTTCTAATATTCTTTTCAATATCCTTTTTAAATGTAGCATAATTTTCAGTGTACAGGTCTATTACATTTTCAGTTAGGTTGATTCCTAGGTATTTCATTTTTTAGACATTATTGGGAAGGGCGATATTTCCGTAGTTTCTCTCTATGTGAGTTTCTTGTTTGTGTACAACTTGTTATTGTTGTGCTATTGATTTTTGAGCATTGACTTTGTATCCAGCTACACTGCTGAATTTGTTTATTACCTCTAATAGTCTTTTAATGGAGGTTTTTGTGTCTTCTACATAGACTATCATGTCTTCTGCGAATAGTAATAATGTAACTTCTTTTCCTATCTTTATTCCTTTTATTTCTTTCTCCTGTCTGATTGCTCTGGCTAGTGTTTCCAGAACTATACTGAATAGGAGTGGTTATAATGGAATCCTTGTCCTGTTCCTGATTTTAAAGTGAAAGCTTTCAGTGTTTGTTCATTTTGTGTAATATTGGCTGTTGGTTTGTCATAGATGGCTTTTACAAGTTTGTGGTAGACAGCATGTATTCCTAGTTTCTGAAGGGTTTTTATCATGAACATGTATTGGACTTTATCAAAAGCTTTTTCTGCATCTATTGAGATGACAATGTGGTTGTTGTCTTTGGCTCCATTGATGTGGTGTATCACATTTATTGATTTGCATATATTAAACCTTCCCTGCATTCCTGGAATGAACCCCACTTTGTCATGATGTATAATCTTCTTGATGATTTGCTGCATTCTATTTGCTAGTATTTTATTGAGAATCTTTGCATCTATGCTCATTAGTGAGCTTGGCCTATAGTTCTCCTTTTTTGTTGGGTCTTTCTCTGGTTTTGGCATCAGAGTAATACTTCCATCCAGGAATGAATTAGGGAGGATTGCTTTCTTTTCAATTTCATTGAAGAGTTTAAGGAGTATTGGCATTAAGTCTTCTCTAAATTTCTTATAGAATTCAGCTGTCAATGCATCAGAACCTGGGCTTTTCTTTGTTTCTAAGTTTTATTATGTTTTCAATTTCAGTAGCTGATATTGAGTTATTCAAAATTGCTGTAAAATCTTGGTTTAGCTTTGATAGTGCATATGTTTCTAAAAATCTGTCCATTTCCTCTGTTTTCCTCTCTATGTGAATAGAGATATTCAAAGTAGTTATTCATGATCTTTTGAATTTCCACAGGTTCTGCATTAATTTCCCCTATTTCAGTCCTTATTGCATGAATTTGGGTTTTTTCTTTCTTTTTCTTCTAAGGTTCCCTGGAGGTTTGTCAATTTTGTTTACTCTCTCAAAAATCCAGCTTTTTGATTAATTAATTCTTTGTTTTTTTTAGTTTCAGTTGCATTGATTTCTGCTCTAATCTTTACAATTTTCACTCTTCTTTGAGCTTTAGATTTAACTTTCTCTTCTTTTTCTAGAAGCTTGAGATGAAGCATTAGATTGTTTATTTATGGTCATTCTGTTTCCTTGAGATGACAATTTATTGCTATATATTTCCCTCTTAAGAACACTTTCTTTGCATCCCACAGATTACTATAAGTTGTTTCTACATTTGCACTGAATTGTAGGTATTGCTTTATTTCTTCTTTAATTTTATCTGTAGCCCACAGGTTGTTCAAAAGGTTGTTATTTGATTTCCATGTATTTATGCCAATCATGCAATTTCTTTTGCCATTAATTTTTAGTTTCACTGCACTATGGTCAGATAGTATGCCTGGCATAATTTCAATGCCTTTGCATTTACTTAAAATGTTATGTACTGGCTTTACTTTGCCATGTTGTGTTACTATTGTTAGTTTTCTGCTTTTCTCCCTTGTTCACTTTCTTGTCCAGCTTGGTGATTTCTTTCTGTTGTTGTTCTGGAGATTTTGGTTACTTTTATCTCTATCTAGTATGTCCTTTGGCACTCTTTCTAAGATTGGATTGGTGGATATGAATTTCTTTAGTTGTTCCTTGTCATGAAAGTATCTTGTTTCTCCATTAAATTTGAAAGACAGTTTTGCTGAGTACCTCAGTCTGGGTTAAAGTTGTTTTCTTTTAGGGCTTGAAGTACTTCACTCCAAGCTCCTTTTAACCTGAAGGTTTGTCTGAGAAGTCTTCTGTGATTCTAATAGGCTTTCCTTGGTAGGTGAGTTGTGTCTTTTCTCTAATGGCTTTTACTATTCTGTTTTTATGCTGTATGTCTGAGATCTTAATTATTATATGTCTGGGTATAGGTTGATGTTGGTTATGACTGTGTGGCATTCTGTATGCCTCACTTATTTGTATATCCAATTTTTCTTACATGTTTGGGAAATTTTCTGCCATTATTTCTGTGAATAGCTTAGCTATATCCTTTGCATTGCCTCATGCCTCCTCACTAATGCCTATTACTCTAACATTGTTTCTCCTGGCATCATCTTGTAGCTGTTGGATTGTCATTTCATGCTGCTTTGTTGTTTTTATAAATTCTACCCTTTCAAGATTGCTATCTGCAATCTTGTCCCCAAGTCCAAGTTTCTATCTTCAGCTTCATTTAAATGGCTTTGCAGGCTTTCAATACAATTTTTTGCTTCTTGCATATCTCTTTCAAATTGTTTGGTAAATTCTGCTTGTTTTCTGCATTGTTCCTTCAAAATTTCAATTAATTTCCCATGCTCCTTTAGTTTCTTATCTATTTCTTTTCTATGTTGAGCAGCTCATTTACTAATGTTGTTACTTTTGTCTTTACATAAGACATTATTTCTAATTTGAGTTCCTCTATAGCCTCATGATTTTGTTTCTTTACTTCATTTGTTATCTTTTCAGAGATTTCTGGTGTATGAATTTTAGAGTCCTCTATTTCATTATCACCTGCAATTGCTCCTGATGGACTAGATGTTCAGGATTGCACTTTGACTTTCCGTTTAGTCATTTTCACCTTTTGGGTATATTTCTGGTCTTTCTATTCCAATAGTCACAACTTTCTGTAGTTTGTGTTTTAGGGTTCTACACTGGTGGTTGATGTTTGTCAAATTGCTGGGTACCACCTTGAAGGGGAGAGCTAGTCTCCTGAATTCTTCCTACCATGCCTGTTGGGTGAGTCCTATATTTTTCTGGGCTAACTAGCCCAGAAATATTGATGTAGGGCAAATTTTAGTTCCTGCTGTTGTTATATCTTCAGGTTGTGGCAGGTCACCAGGTCTCCCTGGCTATAGTGTTTGTGTCAGCTGAGGCCCTACTGTGCCACTGGGTGTCTCAAAAGTTTTTTTAATGTCCTCCAAATTGTGGCAGGGCCATATGGCACACTCATCAACCTGTCTGATATTCTCTGTGTGGCAGGAGGGGGTTACCCACTCTCTTGCCAGGTTAGCTAAGGTTTTATACTTGGAGGGATTTTCACATCTGTCCCTATTTACACACTGCATACCTCTATTTTATGGGGCACACTCACCACACTGACTGAAGCCTGATGAGGTCTTCTGTTTGGATGAGGGGTTCCTGGTCCTCTCATCAAGCCAGCATCATAGTCCACTGCAGTCCAATTTTCCAGTTGGAAGGGTCAGGCCTGTGGCAGACTTCCTAGATGTTCCTGGAGGAGGGAAGGGCCCAGCAGTGGCAGAGCCAGGCACCTCAGGCCTTTTGCCACTGGTCCCTGCACTGTTCTTTGAGGGCCAAGAGCAGGCCTAGCTCTCCTGAGAAGCCCTGGTTCTCAGCTGCCTGTCCCAGTAATGTTCCCTGTGTGTGAAGGGTGGGCCTAACTCTCCTGAGCAGCCCCAATTCTCAGTTGCTGTCCCACGATGTTTCTTGTGGGCAAAGTCTGTGCCTAGCTCTCCTGAGAAGCCCTGCCTCTCTTCTGCTGGTCCCGGTGTGTTCCCTGTGGGTGAAGGGCAAGCCTAGCTCTCCTGAGCAGCCCTAACTCTCAGCTCCATCCCGCGATGTTCCCTGTCCATATCAGACATTTTTCCACCAACTGGAGATAAACTGGTTCACCAAATAGTTTTTCTCTCACATTTTATGGAACTTTTCATATTGTGAAAATGTAGACCTTAAACCAGTTACAGGTTTTGTAAAATAAGTCCAAAAACACACAATTGTCAAAGGAGAAGGATTGGACTTAAAGAGAGTACATAAAAAGTACAAGTACTTATGTGATAGCCCATGGACATTCCTTGAAGAACTGATTTCAAAATGAAGTCAATGATGAAAATTGATTTGCATTTGATTAAGAGAAGAATGTGCAGATTTCAAGTGAAGAGAGCAAAATAGTCAATCATCATGTTGGTGGAAAACACATGGTATACTCCAAAGATCACATAAATACTCCTATGACTGGAAAACAATGCAAAATTCCTGAAATAAAATTCTAAAATTATGAATCACAATGTTTTGGGCCGTGTGAACCATGTTAAGGAGTATAAATCTATCTGAAAAAAATGAAAAACATTACAAGTCTGTAGAAGGAAACATTATGTTAACACTTTTCTTTTAGAAAAATGGACCTCTGAGATATTTTAATTGACATTAGTGAGAAAAATGGAAGTTCCACTGCTACTGTTTTGGTACTATGCAGCTAAATAAAAAAAAATGTTATAAACCATGGCACAATTTTGTACAATGCTTAGAAATATATCAATGCCAGATAAAATCATTCAAGTAGAACTGAGATTTTGAACAGGGATTTCAGGTAAATCTGTTAGGAGCGTATGCAAAAAGTAAGCTAATTAAATTCTTCCAGTACTTTAATTAAATAGATGTCATATTGTTGTCCACAGTGAAGTTACAACTCCACAGCATTGCCAGTGAAATACTGAGAAGAATGCATGATATACCCTTATGTATTCCCATATATCATTTATTTGGATGCAGTGGAAGTACAATTAAAATTAAAATGATGGGTAATATAATTTGATTGTACTCAAAACATGTAGAAATTATTGTTAGTCATCCATGAATTTTTTATTATATACTGCCATCCAGAAGGTCAAGTTTCTAAAATCAGTATTGTGTATCAGTAACCTAACTGTATCTTGAGCAGTGAAATTTTAAAGTATGAAAGACTGCCTTCTACAAGTTCTCAAGGGACTTCATTACTAGAATGATACATACAGTCATTCAGTGAGGCCCTTAGAGCCTCAGTGTAATTGGGAAAAATACTCAGCTAACCCAATGAGTCCTTCAGCAGCCACTGATAGACAGTAATTTCCAGGTAGAGGAACCACGGATATGTTACCACATTAACATTGTAGAGTCAGCCAGTTTGAGCACTAAAGGAAATGACACCTAATGAAATAGCTGTACTTACTGTGTAGCTGTGCAAACTTTCACTTTTCCTCTTGAATGTTTTTAATAACAATAGTAATTGTAGTGAAACTATAAAATGTGCATATAATATCCTTCTGAGAGAAAGTATATATTTGTATAAAATTATGTCTGATTGTTTAACCATATATGAGACAGAAATATTTGACTATAATGATTCTTTTGACACAATGACAACTTTCAGTTAAGCAGTTAGAGTATACATTTCTCCAAAGGTTTTCTTACATACTGTAAATAGAAATATACATAAATTAGTCAATCAGTTTTTTAGCATTAACAAAAGGAAATTGTCTCTGTTTATACTAAAACATGCAGAGTTTAGACTAAGGTGAATATGAATCTCATTAAAATGAGTTTGACAATTGACTGGGCACAAGATTCATGAACTAAATGTAAAGAATAGGATGTCTGAATTTGGCATAATGCGGATCAAATTATTTTAAAATTCCATTTGTACTTTCAGTGTCATAGCATAGTGTCAGGCAAATAGAAAGCATGTAACAAATTTTTGATGTTGGAAATAAATAAATAGTTGAATAAAGAATTGCCAAATTACCTGAAATACTTTCTTGCTTCATCCAATATTACTTTTAATCTAATATAAGGAAAGAATTTTGGAAGTTGGGTGAAGTTGGAAAGAATCATTTTTTTCTTTTTGATATCTTTTAATCCAACAGATATTTCAGAAGCATAATTGGATATGTGTATTTGGGATTTGTTTTGGGCTGATAGAGAACAGAGAAGTGACTTAGTGACATATTTCCTGTCTTTGGCACTATGTGGCCACAATTTTATGGTAATTGATTTTAACGTTAGGTACATCAACTGCACCATGTTTTTGGAAATTGGAAAACACCACTGCTTTTTAATTTTAAACAAATTTGCTTTGCTATGTGGAATGATCTCATATCACATCTATAAATTTGTTTCTATCATAAATGAAGCTTTCCAAATACATTTTCAGCCACAGATTTTCATCCATAATTGTAGAAAAATTTAAGTAGTCATCTCTAAAATCTTTAAAATTATTTAATCCACTACAACTATTTTATATCATCCTTAATAAAACTCAAAGATTAAAAGGTTTGCAGATTATTCTAAAACATGTTTATAACTGACTTCTTTGGCAAGGTTTATTAATATTTGAATGGCTATGCTTAATACCTTGTTTCACACACATGATAAGTTTCAGTAAAATCTTGATGTTTTCTGTTTATGTCATAATAGGATGGTTTTTATAATATATGAAGACTTTTAGACTTAGAATGTAATTTAAATGTGGCTACCTCAAAATAAATAAATTCAATTTTGTCTTCAGAGTACATGAGATTTTTTCCCACTACCCATTCTTTTGGTTTACTTATAGATCAACCTAGAAGGGTTCATAAAAAATCTATCTGGTTGATCAGTAATCAGATGGGGCCTAAAAATTATCACACATTTACTTAGAAGTTCATTTAGGAAGCAGATTAGATTTTGGAGGCTTTCATGTACTTAATTAAATTCAAAATAAAGGCTATAGTTTAGTACTTATAATCCTCATTTCCCACTGAATCCTCACAATTCAAGGACTTCATGTAAAATCTTGTATTATCAGTAAAAGATCACTCTCATTCTGGCACTTTACTTATGTCATAGTGACAATGAACATTTAGTTAGCATTTAATGTTAGAAACTCTGCTAAGAACTTCATACACATTATAGAATCAAGATGGAAATATTTTACTATCTTTTGTGATACGTTGATTGATGATGTCTTTAACATTTTTCTACTTACTATATTTACATCCTGTTATCTTAGTTGTTCTTTCCATCAAGAACTAGAAACTAGTCTATATTCTTTCTCTTTAGAGATGAATCTTCCATTTTACTTGATTTTTGTCATTAAAATACAACAGAAATTATATTGCAACAATTTGGAGACTAAGGTTCACAAAAAACTTATTTCTTTTTTTTTTTCCATTTAATCAAGACTGGTCTTACCTACTGGAGAATGAGACACCATATGGGAGATAGCTAGTCAAGATTCCCTAGCTAGATAATATCACCCCCCAGAATAGATTCTTATCTAACCTGTTGCATACAAGAGGCAAATAAGGGTATCCAAGTGAGATGTGAAGAACTATTAAACAGAGTCTAATCTAAATTACTGCACTTTAGAGTTTTAAATTAATTTTTATAACACTTAATAATTTTAACAGTTGTATTTTAAAAGGATTCAGGTTTGAGGCACTCTGACACACAAAAATAATTGATTGATAAAACTCATTTTATCTATTAGAAAAGTTCGATACTTTCCCTAGGATCATACAGATGGCAAATATAATCTGGGAGTTTCTTCCATGTCTGTTCAACAACAGGGATTGAGCTTAAAATTATCATTTCATATTGACTCAATGCTCCATGGAACTGTAGTTTATGAGAGATTAATCCTAACATTTTAAGTGATATCACAAGACAACTCTGTTCAGTCATTCTGTGTCTGAATCATCTTCTTCAGAAGACTATGTGAATGTATGCATATTTGTGTGAAGATGTGTGTAAAGCAAACCATTGCATAAAATTATATGGACACCCAAAAGTGATTTTAATACTTGTAAATACATAAACACAAAAGGAAAATAACTCCACATGTACACATATGCACTTTTTTTGCCAGTGTAGCACTCATAAATTCTATTTATTTAAAAATATTTTCTAAAAATTCTTTAGAAGTATAAATTTTAGGCAGCAGTTCTTATAATGATGACAGTGCTAATTTTTTTATTTGAAGAAAAAAAGGAAAAAGAGTAGAAGTAATACAGCATTTCAAAAGAAATTAATGCTAAGAAATTAATGCTAAGTTGACAAATTACATGTTGTTATCTTAGAAATAGTTGCTCAAGTCCCAAAATTAAAGCATGTAAAGTGAACAATCAAACAATGAGAGTGCAAACTGTTCTGGTCAATGATTAAAAAAACTTAGTAATGGGGTTATCTATCTTACACACTTACATGCAGTTATATCCTTTAGAGCACTTTCCTTCCCTTTTTTTATAATAGCTATTATACATTTTGGAAATTATTACTGCTACAGTTTTTATTGCATTTTACACCAGAGAGACAAAGTGATATTTATAAATATGATTCTTATTTCACTTATGAAGATAGTCTCCAGTTGTCTCCTTTTAATTGTAAATGCCTCAAGGTCATCCTTTTTATAGCTGAGTAATATTCCATTGTATAAAAATACATCTTTTTCATCCTCTCTGTGATTGATGGGCATTTTGGATGTTTTCAAAATTTAGCTATTACAAATTGTGATGCTTTGAACATGGGTGCTCATATATCACTGTGACATGACGTTTCAGTTTTTCTGGGAAAATATCCAGGAGAGGAATGGCTGGATTGAACAGAACTTCCAAAAATGTCTTCTGAAGAATATCCATACTAATTTACATAGTGCTTGTGCCAGTCTACACTCCCACCAACAATGGAGAAACGTTCCTTTTCCCCCACAGGCTTGTCAACATTTGTTATCAGTTATTTTCTTGATGGCAGCCATTCTTTCTGGAGTAAGATGAAATCTCAGTGCTGTTTTAATTGGCATTTCTTGAATGACCAGTGATAGTGAAAAATTATTCACATATTTATTTGCCATTTGTATATCTTCATCTGAGAAATGTGTGTGCATCTCAGGTACCCATTGTTATAGAGGGTATTTAAATTTGGAGGCCTGATTTTTTTATTTCTTTATATGTTTTGTTGAGATGGAATTGGATGCCTCTAGAAATATTCCTTATATAATAGATATTCAATTATTTAATAAATTGACTACTTGAATGGGATGTATTAGAAAAATCCAATTACTGTTTGAAGGGATAGTTGAATGACCTGAACTTTACAATATCATCTAGCGCAGAAAACTTTGTAATCTTCTGTATTACTGTTTATTCTGTGGCAGGTTCCCTCATTGATCCAGTGACTTTGTAGTTATTCCTGCAATGATATTAATGTACATATAAAAATCTACGTTGTGTAGCAACTTGTTTTCTATACTTTTTAGGAAGTTTCAATTATCAGCCTTATTACCAATCAATTAGATGGCTATTTTGAACTGTGAATTAGGGATGGGGGAGGAGAAGCATAATATGGGGTAGCATAATATGTTACTAAAATTTTTTCTTCCTGGGAAAATATCTGGCACACACAAGTTAAAAGAGAAAGGTTTAGTTTGGCTCACAAATTTAAGTTTTTTGTCCAGAACAGCTGGTTAACTCAAAGGCAAAACAATGATACACCGAGGGCATGGTGAAGGAGAGCTGCTCAGTTCGTGGTACCTAGGAACCAGAAAGACAGATAGAGACCCAGAAATGAACTTAACAGGGAAGAGTTGTAGTTTCCAAGGTCATGCTCCCATGATCCAGCCAGACCTTCCAGTAGTATGCTGAACTAATCTCTGA
>PVJX010039843.1:0-15532 GCA_004027295.1 Dolichotis patagonum | reverse complement strand
AATTGTCTAGTTTTGGAATTTATGTCCCTTATATTGCTTTCTTGTGACCTGTTTTGTTCTATTTTGTTGTGTTTAATTTTACCCTTTTGATATAATTGAATGTATATTTGCGTGGGTAAGATGGATAACCATATTGCTGGGGGGTTTTTTCAGATCGTGGAACAGAACTGTTAACAGATTCACTGTTTAAATGTCTACTTTACATATTTTAACTTTATACTTTGAACAACTATTTCCAAGAAGTCAGTATGTAATTTGTCAAGTAATAATCTCTTAGGTTTTTTTGTTGTTGTTCTTTTCCTTTTTTCCTTGAAATACTGTATTGTTGCTACCCTTTATTCTGTTTTGTTTTGTTTTGTATTGTTTTCTTTCTTCTCTTTAAATAAAATTTAAAAAAATAAAGTTGCTAAATTAAAAAGTAATTTCATTCAAAAATGTGAGATTTTTCTAAGAATGATTACTTAGTTTGTGTTGTACCAGAGCTATTTTCACATTTCATGTTATATTACTGGTTTTAAAATTGTTCTACCAAATCCTTATTAGCTATATCTCTCTTTGCTTTGCACAAAACAGTTATATAAATAGCAATCCTAGCCTTTTTGATGCACAGATATACTCTAGGTTCTTACTACATTGCCCTGGTTTAAGAAAACAAAAATAAATAGTTTAGCGAAAGAAAGGAAATAATGGAATCAGAAATCAAGAAGAGAGAGAAACAAGTAAGCAAATGAGAATGTGAAAAAGAGATGAGGTCAATGGGAAAAGGGAGAGAGATGGAGTAAATGGAAAGACAGAGAGAGAGAGAGAGAGAGAGAGAGAGAGAGAGAGAGAGAGAGAGAGGAGAGAAAGTAAAGGACAGAATAGGAGAAAAAGACACAGAAAGAAACAGATTGAGAAATTCTCATTCTAAATATTTCCCAACAAATGTTTAAAATATAACTTCAACACAATGATACATGCACACCATGATTATTACAGCACAATTCATAGTAGCTAATGTGTGTTTACAGTTTGTATAAACATCAAAAGAAGAATGGATAAAGAAAAAAATATTTATACATAATAGAGTAATACTATGCCATAATTTTGTCTACCACACAATGCTACACATTATGTAGTATAAGCATGTACTGATAAAAGAAAATCAAGAAGTTTCTTGCCCTTAAAAAAGTGAGGAAACCCTAAATAGAAAAGTACACATGTTTGCAAAACCAGCAAATTTAAGATTCTAAGCATAATCAATTAATAACGAATTACACATGGGAAGAAGATAATACTATTTTTCTAAGAAGTTGTCTAAATCATCTTTTATAGTCCAAACAAAAATTTAACACCAATAGGTACTCAAAACAGTTTGTAGATTTGAGACAGTAAAATAATCTAAATAGAATTAAGATTTCTATCCTTCATTCAAATTGGCACAACACCAAAACCAGTGGAGTATATTGTTACCTATATACTGTAATATCCAGAGAAACTAGTAAGAAACAAATATCAAGTGATATATTAAAAAAGAAATATAAATCCCTCAAAACACTAAAACTAGAAATCCCATTTTAGCCTGCTTCTCCCTTTCCTGGTAACTTCCTCAAGTTTTAAAGTCATACCACAATGATACAGACATAAACACATTACTGCATTACAAATTACTATAGATAAATCTTGAAGTGGTCAATACATTCATCAGGAGAATTATAGCTAAAAATGTTGCATGTATACATTAGACAATACTACTCAGCTACAAGAAAGGATAAACTTCAGTCGTCTCTAGGTAAAGTGATGCACTGCTACAAGAAAATGTTATGTGAAATCCATTCAACAGGAGCTTAAACATGGCAAAACTTCTGTTATGTGTGGAACACAAAGGATAAATGCTCAAGAACAAAGTTCTACAGAGGGAGATTAATCTTCTATAAATGGGGAAAGGATCCAGAGAGGGAGGTAGGAGAAGTAAGGAAAGACAAAATAATGAAAACAAATAAGATAAGTACATAATCCGATGCCCTAAGATGAATCCAGCTATTAGCCTTTGCAAAATATAGTAATAGAGAATAGAAGAAATTAAAAATCTATTTGAAATATAAAATGTAAAAACCAAATTAAAACAAGTGCAGGAGTTTAAAACGTAGCACACACACTCACACACACACACACACATACACACCAAAAAGAACAACAGGAGCTAGAAATGATCTTAAAATGAACGAACAGTAAGGCCTAGGTGGTAGAAATGGAATTTAGAGAAAACCAACAAGAAGTGACAAATCAGTTGCGTTAAAATTGCAGAGAAGCATAATTATCTACAAAGTACAGTCAAAAGATATTAAGAAATTCTTGATGCTCATAAAGAAGAAATGACTGCAAAATAATGACCCTGCAAACTCAACTTGAGGGACTGAAGAAAGAATATCAGGAAATCTGCAGGAAGACCAGAATGCAGGCAACAATTATGTAACAATGATGGAACCAAAGACACAACTAGCACAGGGGATGGTGTAATCAGTGATCCAAATTTAAAAGAGCAGGAGTTCAGAGAACAGACAGACAATTTAGAAGACCATTTAAAGAAATAGGAAAAGAATATGGGAGCAATTGTAAAGGTGATGTTATAGAATAGCAAACTATAGGCATTTTATAGCAGAAGTTAAAAATCTGTTGATGGCCTGTGACTGTGCTCATGCTGCCTGTCACACGGTTAGACTGCTCAGCTCAGTTAGCCTTGATTTTCTTCATCCTGATGTTGCTCCCAGGCAACTTGCTAGGTCAGTCTAGCTGTGTCCAACTGTAATGTCTGTGATTTCCTACATAGAAAAATATACATAATTTTTCCAGCTTGCTTCAAGGACTTCATATCTAAAACAGACTGGCCCAGGCAAGGCCACTTTTAACTCCACTTGCTCCACTAAACCCCTCTCACTGCCCTCTCAAGAAGTTCCTTCTTTATTACAAAAAATTTCTTATAAGAAATGCTGCTTATGGTAAACCTGCTTGATAACATATGACTTAATACATGGAACCTATTATGTAATAAACTTTAATAACCTTTAATAACCTTTAAGCAGCCTTGTGATTCCTAAATGCCGAGTGTATTCAAACTGAACTCTAAACTGACTCTGGTTTGAGTATTTGGATTCAGACCTAGTGCCCAGCCTACTGGCATTACTAAATAAGTTGATTTCCAATTTCCTAGGTGGAGCATTTGCCTTTTGGTTCAGGGATTTTCCACAACATAAAATGTAGTGACACCTTATAAGGGTGGTAATTTGTACCATACTCTTGGGGGAACCCAGTATTAATATTACAAAAAGTGCCCTTTGAGTAGATGATGGGTTTTAAGACTATCATAATGGCAAAATTTATAACCACAGTGGTAAAATTCCCCGATGATCAGACTCAGACATCTGGGAAGAGAAGATACACAGCTAATTGTTTACTTCAACTCAGTGTTATATTCTGTTTCAAAGGATCAGTGTGTGCTTAGTTATCATGTGTCATGGCTTCGTTTTCAACTTGAAGAAATGGGGTGAGTTATGTTACGCCACCGCACTTTGGAAAACTGTGCATGTATGATCAGTCATTTATTCAAGAATGAAACTCTTTTGGGGCCTCTCATGTAGCCAGAGACAAACACATGTATGATACTGCCCATAGGTATGTGCCTGGCTACTTTTAAAATACATTTAATTTATCTGTGAAGGAATGATGATAGTTTTTACTTTATTCTTCAGTTTACTGTTGGGAAGAATTTTATATTAATTGAAAGATTTTCAATCACATAATCTGATTTATTGCATCACTTAATATTCCTTTCTTTTGTACTTGTTCACCTTTTTAGAGAACTGTCTGCCTTATTTATTTTAGGGTGATTTTTTTGCTTTATTTAAAGATCTGTGCAATACATTTTGAGGAAAAAAACTGTGGATGTTTTCTAATAATTTATAGCAATTAGCTGACTATTACCGAGACAAGTTCTTGAATATTTGTAAAGACTGGTTCTTTCAACTATACCAAATGCTAAATCCCAACTGGCAGCATCTCCTTGTTTACTTAGGTTTTTTGGGTATATTTTTCGGAGGTAAAAATGCTACAGTGTAAATTGTAGTCAATACAAACTGCATTGTATGTGATTCTTTGACAGCTGGAAGTACCATCTCATAGGAGAGATACAAATATTTTACGACACTTAAAATAAAATGATAAAAACACAAGGAAAAGGCCATATGTAGTATTGGACCTCTATAATTTGAGTACCTGAGAGGCTGATGCAGGAGGATTGTCAAGAGTTTGAGGCCAACCTGGTTTACACATTCAGTTCAAATTAAGCCTGAACTATATAGCAAAAACACCTCTCAAGAAAAAAAAATAAGTTTTTGTATTAGAGCTGAAAAATTATACGTTATGTATTATATGTGATTATATAAATTATATATAAATTTATAAATCACACACAATTATATGACATAATATATATAATTTTTATATAATATTTATAATTATATAAATAATAGATGAATTTATATAAAGTTATATGAAAATTTTCAATTATATATCAGGCAATATAAATATAAATATTTTATATTTATCAAATATATAGGTAACAGAGAAATACAGAAATGAACAAATAGAAAGAAAAAGCCTCAAAAGGAAAATTGCAATGTCAACATTTATTTTAATTCATACTAAAAGTCACAGATGTGTACACATGATAAAATTACAAGTCTACTATATTTGCCTTATGTGAAATTCATTGCAAATTCAATAATATAAGAATAATGGGATAAAATGGTATATAGTGAAAATGTGATAAAAATAAATCAAGAGTGATTGTATTAATGTGAATTAAAGTGAAAATTAGCAAAATATGTTACATGAAGCAAATATATATATATATATGTATATATAAAAGATTATATGAGGACACATAATATGTTGTAAGACTATAAACCAAACAACAGAGCCTCAAATCATTTGCAACAAAACTGCTAGAGTGAAAAGAGAAATGTTCATTTACATTTGGAAAAATGAATATTTCCTTTCAAACTCAGACTTAATGACTAGGAAATCATCAAAGACAAGGTAAATAACATAGTATAAATTATATATATATATCTGAAACGCTTCAAAAAGCCACAGTAAAACATACGTTTTTGTACGTCTGTGAAACAAGCGCCAAAATAAAAGTCATCTTTGACTAATGAAACACTTCAATAAATGTAAAATGATTGGTATCATGTGGAAGAAGTTACCTGATTCTAATGGCCTCCAACTGGAAATCAGCCAAAGACAAAAGGAATTTTCTGAATAGGGAAAATAAACCCTACACATTTCATTTGTATGTCAGAGAAAGAAAAAAATAATTTCAAAGTGAGGAAAGTAGTTAGAAAAACATTTCCAAAGTAAACCAAATGTAAGAAGAACAAAACAAATGAAGAAGGAAAGTTTTCAGTGATACCTAAAACATAAACATTGGAGATGTGAAGCAAATTGCTGTATCTCTGAAAGATTTACCATGGTTGACAATCATGTAAGAAAATAGCAAAAAGAAAACAAATATACATCACCCTTATCAGGACTGAAAAAGCAAATGTCACCTAACCACCTACAGCAATTTAAAGTGTTACAAGGGAGAAAATATATTAAGTACATTAAATATTCGTGAAGCAACTTCTCAGGCGAAAAACAATGGAAATATTCTGCATAGAACACTATTCTATAGTATGGAAAGATTTTATCATTTGGGATAACTGTGAATGATAAACAAAACTTCTCTGCATTGTTTCTGTAGCTGCATTGGAATACATATATATCTCCCCCAATAAAATTTCAATGGAAAGAGAGGTAACCCTCCTATTAAAGAAAAAGAAAGAAAGAAAACACAGTCCAAGAAGAAAATCTCTTTCCTTCTTTTAAGGTAGTATCATGCAATGAATCTTTTAAAACTGTAAGTCACGTTCAACACTTTCCTTCAAATTCTAGGTGCTGGAAACGCTGTTTAACTACAGGAACACTGACTAAATTTCTCACACTTCCAATTAAAATTATGTAAACAGGAATCAAGAAAACATTTCTTGATATTCTCACCATACATCAACCCATTGGTCTCTTTCCATAAGGATGAAATTTGTTGGTGCCACTATTACAAATTATTGGCTGTATTACTGTGAAGCTCTTAATCCATCCTGTCCAATTCCCCCTAAGAGAGAAATTAAAGCTTACTTTCACCTGGTTCCTCTGGCATGCGCTATATACTGTGCTGTCTATCCAGCATCTCTTTTTCTACAGTTTGGCTTGTGACTCCTGGGAAATTGTGCCTTCTAAGATTGTAATGTTGTTCAGTGTGGTTGACCAGAAATCCACAGTCTGCCTCTTTCTGAGCAAGTGTACTGGCCTGACTTCGTTGCAAGGACTCACAGTCCATTTCTTCAAGGCTACGCTCTGACTTTTCTGTATCGGTGACTGAAGAAATTCCTGTGCCCAGGAGGGCCGCTAAGATACAGGACTAGGTTTCAGTTTTCAGTTTTCAGTTTTCTTTATTTTCTGTTTCAGTGGAGTGTTTCTTGATTAGACTCCAACTATTTGGACCTCTGGCAAGTCTCCTGGTTTAGCTTGCCCCTCAGGCAGGGCTTGCTGGGACTGTTTGCCTAGGTGTCTTTATGATTCTTTATTGTGTGGCACACAGAGTGTTCAAATTATGTTTTGCTCAAAGGCAGAGGATGACCAGGGTGTGGTGGTGGGTGCTTGCACTAGTGGTACTCTTGGATTAAAAGCCAGAAGTATCAGCAATTCGAATTCAGTTTGGCAATTCAGCGATTAAAAAAACAAAAAGGGTCTCATAATAATTTGGTTTAAGTTATAAAAGGTAAATATTGCCAAGCCATTAGAATAGACGAAGCTATGCACACCACCTCCCCATGGGGATTTAAAACATACAGCATCATTTGTTTGTTTGTTTGTTTGTTTGTTTATTTACTTTGGTACAGCCCATGTTGACCTCGAATTTATATCCATCCTCTTGCCTTTTAGTTTTACAAATGCTAGAATTATAGGTTTTCATCATCACCCATATTTTCATATCTGTTTTGAATACAGGTCACTCAGAAATTCCCTGACTTGTCAGGCTGGGATCCAGGCTGCTCTTAGTCTAATCTGGAAGGTGGTCTTTGCCAGTTTTGACATTTGTAAAGTTATTTGTAATGTAAATTACAAAGCTAGACTCAACTATTTATGTTCCATTAACCACCTTCTTCAAAATTTCCAGCCAATGTCATCTTACTTAAATGCATGACTGGGAAATAACCTGATTCAGTTTCTATTTGATGGATTGATTTTTATTCAAATTTTATAATGCTTCAAATTCAGTACTCAAACATGTTCATTATAGAAATAATTTACATGAAGTATTCTGAAATTAATATCAAATGGAAATATTTAAAATTTCAGAAATGCTTTCACTTCTATTTCAGAATATTGTATATGAGTGTTACTTTCACCAAATCACCCTTACTATACTAGCATACATGCAACAAGATTAATAAATCATCATTATAGACCAAATGATTATGCAACTCTTAAGTGTGTATAGCATTCAGATTAATTTTGTTTTACAAATATATCTTTGACAAAGGAAAATGTAAATGTATTTAGATACCTTTGTGAAAGCAATTTTCTAAGTTAGAAAAAATCGGCCAGATTTGATTTTGTTTGTTTATTTGTTTGTTTCTTCATTGAGCAGTGCTGGAATTTAATCCAATGCTTTCAACATAGGCTACATGCTACCACTGAGATACATGGCTCTGTCAGAGTTTAAGGAATTGTATAATACAAATGAAGCCATTGGTACATAAAAGTAAGAGGAACAAGCAAAATAAATTCAGCTTTGGCCCTTTCTATGTATCAAATATGGCGATGTAGTAAGTATCTGTCATAAATAGAATTCATGAGGAGAAAGGACAGAAGGTCCACGGTGGCTGAAAAGAGTCATATTTTTTGCATGTGGTAAGTGATACTTGGGTTAGTGTGGCTGCAATGAATCTATTTCTCAAAGGCCTTGTCTTATTTGTACAACTGGTTACAGCTATGGGATTGTGGCAGAAATATTGTGAAGTTCAATCCAAAAGAATAATCACCAGAGTCTGTAAATTGTGTTTGATTTTGCCTTCTTAAAACAAGGCACAAGCTATGATATTTTGTAGTTTATTAGAAAATCAATGGTTTTTCCCCTCCTTATTATCAATTTAACTTATCATAAAAGCACCCTGAATTTGAAGGGGGTAAATCTCCATTCTCAAGTGTCAGAAAAATACAGTTAAATGCAGTTAAATCAACGTCATGGTCAAAGGACTGGACATATGTCACACACATGTCCTATCATCTATCTTAAACTGCCTATAATGCCAACAACAAATTGGCCTAAATAGGATCAACTCACAAAATACACAGTCCAATTAAGGGTTATATCTGAGATGCGAGCTAGAATTTCTAAATGAATAAAAATGAAAAATTATTTTTCACTGTGATTGACAAGAAGGCAGGTTATAATCTCAAAAGTTTTTTGTCTATTTGATTTACCAGATATTGTGGTAAAATAATGTAGACAGAGGAAATCATATATAGTTAGTTTAAAAAACTGAAAAACCTTGGGACACACCAGAATTTAAATGGGCCTCAAAGATTTCAAAATCTGCAAGCCAATCTATTATATTTAAAAATCTAAACCCTTGAATGATTTCAGTTCTGTAACAATCAAAGCCCTCTTTGCAGCAATATGAAATAGACACTGATATGATCACTCCTATAGTCAGATGTCTAAAAAGTGATTTTAATATATTTTTATGCAAAACTTACTCATTTGTGAGAACTGTGAAAACAAATGTGTTTATAACATTTAAATTAATTTTGTTTACTTTATAGGAAAACAAGTAGAAAACAATTGTTTCTGTCACTACTTTTTTTAAACTTTTAAGCACTGACATTGACTGTGAGTAGGTTGATCAAAACGCACATTTTTAGTTGACTATGAATTAAACATGATCATAGCATATAATTCTGATTTTGTTAAATTTTCTACTTTTCTATAAAATGAGTTACTTTCAAATTGGCACTATTTTTGTATTTGTTTCATATGTTATGCAGATATTATAAAATGAATTTTGATAATCTGACCCAGCAATATTGATTTAATTCTAAATGAAGGGAAACTAACTTGTGTATATATACAGTTAGCATCACTTTGTTATTTGAAAAGAAAAATATGTGAAAATATTGCTTGGAAAATACCTCATGCCTATTTCTTGTTCTCTAGCTGCTATGAAGGTAACCATACAGAGAGTATTAATTATTGTCAGTCTGCTACCGCTCTCATTTTAAACCTTGCTTAATTGTTATTTCTTCTCTTTAAATAAATAAAATTAAATGAAGAAATGTAAACCAATATTTGGTTTAAGTTAAGATAGGACATGCACCTGAAGAGAACGCAAATGCCTTTCAGTGTTACCTTACTAAAGAGTGGGATGCTGAGAAGTATACAATTCTTCCTCATGCCATTTTTAAAATACCTAAGATTAACAAAGTTCTGTTGAATAAATGTTGTGCCTGGACTTGTATGTGTGTGTGGTATGTGTGTTTAGAACCTTGAACAGATCCCTGGCTAGATTCGTAATATTTTACTTCAGTGTAATTTCTAGCTACTGCTAATACTACATTTATTTTCACTCAAGTTTTGAGATTTCAAAGATTGAATCCTTAGCACAGTATATATACTATCTATGTAAGTATCTTGTTTTCAAATTTGTTCCTAAACATCATTTATTTTTGGTATATTGAAACACAGAAGACTGAAATTAGTTAATGTACAGGAAAAAATGCTTGTGTCAAGAAATAAGAGACTCAAAATGAAGTGAACCATTGACCACCCAATGATTAATGGTTCTAGATTTCAACTTCACAGTGTGAGAGAGTTGAATATATTTGCCAAAGTCTCATTCATTCTGTTTCTCAGACAAAGCCCTTTGGGCAGTGGAAATTGAAAACATTAACTGAGACAAGGTGTCAATTTGATAAGTCTGAATTAAACAAGAAAAGCTGAATAGAGATAGAATTAATGCGAGGTTAAAAGTATCAAGGGAATAAAATATGAGCTTCAAATTCCAAGTCCAATAAGGAAACAATAGCTTCAAGAATATTCATTCAAAACTACTAAATTGAAAAGAAGTACTGAGCCATAAAACACAACTACAAATCATTTAGGTTTGAGCAAGGGATGAGTCATTACAACTGCGATGAACAATCATAATGCAGGGGCAGATGTAAGACACTGGTCCTAGCTTGGGAGATAATATATATGCACGTGGACCTTTGAAAGTTGGTACTCTGTTGCCTTGGTAAATTATTCTTCATAACAACACATCTGGCATACTTGCAAAGTCATATTGTTTCAAAACTGTATATATAAGTGACTATTTCATTTATATATTTTAAAACACCAAGATCAGTTTTCTAATGAAACTTCAGAAATTTGTTATAGTACAGAAATAAGGAATTAAATTAGCATGTTATCGGTACTTACAAAAGGATAAATGATTTGCCTTCCTATTATTTTTCACCTTACAGTTCATACATGATGATAAACAGATTTGGCATCTTGCGGTCACAGAAAAAACAAGGTGCATTTATTATCCACTAGATGTCCTCACAGAATGCAAAATGTGTTTGTCTCTAAGTTTTCCCTGGTGACTACAAGTCTGTTTGTCATATTTATTAATTCACTTGGCAGTCATTTCGTTCTTCACATTGCATTATTTTACACAGGAATATCCTAGAGAAAAGATGAACTAACCACACACTCTACACGTGTAATATCTGTAATATGGGCTGGGTCTTACTCAATTGTCATACAATTGTGCCTAATACATAGATATGCAAAAGAAAGAATTCATTTTTCGTAAAAACTCAGTATAAATCAATTCTTTTCACCTGACATATTTTCACGTGAATAGAGGTCTGCCTCAATATTTTGATAGAAAGATAAACAGCATATATAAAGAAGTTTCCACTAATTTTAAAAAGTTTGTAATTAATAAAGAATAAGTTAAACCCTTAATCAGTAATCACTAGAGAATTTTTGGTAATGGTCATGTATACTAAGACTAGAAGCCAAAAGCTAATAATCTACTCGTATGCAAACCAAACCTGGGAGCTTCCTAAAGGAAATGATATTTTTGTTCAAATATTTAAATCAAAACTGAAAATCAGTCATTTATATTATTAATTTCCCAGATATTCTTATATCATTCAAATCAAAGTAACAAATGCAATGTACAATGAAATTTACAGTGAAATTTGGTACTCTGACCTAGTCATATTGATTTAATTCTAAATGCAAGAAAAATATCATGAAGTAAAATACCTCAAACATTTTGTTTATATTAAAAATAAAATGTTCTTAGTGGGAACTCCAATGTGTGTCACTTATTATTTGGTAGTATTGTATCTGAAGCCATGCTAAAGTAGTACAAATAAAGAGACATTATGGTTGGTACTGTTAATATCCATTTGTCTTGTAAAGTGCTGTGTTGCTTATATTGTTCTGATCTGCTTTGTTCGGCACTCTGTTGTTTTATTCTGTTTAAAAAAATAAAAAATAAAAATATAAAAATATAAATATAAATATAAAGTGAAACATTACAGAGTTTTATAATCAGTTAGCTCTATTGTGGAACTTTCATTGCTATGGTAATGATGCTTGTTCTCTTCAAACAGCTATTAAGACCTTCACTTATGTTGAAACTAAATAACACAAAACAGGATAAAAGTGTTCTAAATGAAAAAAAAGCATTACTAGATTTCACGGCATGATAATACAAATCAGCAATGGTTACCCTAATGTCTATTTTTCTTTAAAGTAACTGTTCACATCACGCATACTGCAATTTATTATCATAAACTCTTTAGGAGATGTTCTAGCTATGGATAAGCCTCTACATATACATCCATGCATTCTTCCTCAGAGAGAAAAACTAAGCAAAACAAAACAAATTACTAAAAAAAACAAGAAACAACCTTGAAACCTTTGCAAGTAAATCAATTCAACTTAGGTACATACAAATAAGTGAAATAAATCAAATATAGATGGGTAAAAACAGTATTATATCCTTAGTTTAAGAAAGGGTAAGAGTGTATAAGAGCACATAAAATTGGAGAACTTTTTACATCTGTATCACATACTCTGAGTATCTGCTTAAAAATAATATGTAATGTATGAACTATTGTTATTTTACTATTGTCTTGTTATGAAATTTTGTTTTATCTTTTTTCCATAAAACAAAAAAATACATGGATTTAAACACTGAAATGATTATCCTGGGTTAGTGAAAAACTATATGAATTTTCACATCTGGGATAGAGCTATAATCCCCAAATCCTGTCCATTAACTCATATAATGAATTATCACCTGTAAAATCCTGTGCTTACCAATCAGTAAAGATTTCATTCAAGCTATGCATTTTGTCAAAACATTGAATTCAAATTATAAACGGAACATATTGATGTTTTTCTTCTTTCACTAGACAATAATTGCAACAATTGCTTGAAATAAGAAACAAATTAGGGATATTTATCATTCAAAATAATTTCAATAAAGTTAAAGTTGTTATCATAGAGAAAGAAAATGAGATTTGACAAATATTGTTAAATGCCTTTATTCCTAATCTGTGAGCAAGGAAAATGACTGCAAAAATGGGTGTATCTGTGATTTGGAGATGGATATACTAGCCACCATGCAGTCTCACCTAAGTGTTCTTGTTTCAAAATTCAAACTATTAAGTAAACTTATAATTTTGCTTTGGGTCCAAAGTAAATATTTCTCCTGTCATAAAATATGCTAACTCATATATGTAAATATGAAGTCC
Organism: Dolichotis patagonum; assembly: GCA_004027295.1. Taxonomy (NCBI): domain Eukaryota; kingdom Metazoa; phylum Chordata; class Mammalia; order Rodentia; family Caviidae; genus Dolichotis; species Dolichotis patagonum. Next base: position 2,626 of record PVJX010039843.1, on the reverse strand, counting down.
ACTTGCCAGTAATATTGATACACAAAATCCAATAAATTTACTTTTGTTCCTTTCATGCTTTCTCATGACTTTCAGGTTGTGAACCAGAACTTCAAAACCAATCACCTTTAAATTTATAACACAGTAAGTAATACAGGCTAGAAATCCACTTTATTTTATCATACTATAGAATGGTTTTACCCATCGATTATTTTTTTTAAAGAAGGAGGCATGGTACCTTCTCTCAGACAGAGGTCCTTTATAGGATTATCATGTTGATATCTTCAAACTGCAGCACTTGCCGCAAATGAATTATTTTGATCTATGTTTGCAACTTTTTGATACTAGAAACTTAAGTCTTGAAACTGAACAAAATAATATTAATACCTCACACCAAGTAGCCTCAAGTGGATCCTTGAAAGAAAATGTCTAAGTGGATCATCTTTCAAAATGTTCAATTACCAATCTAGTCATGCGATTCATGCTTCTATTTGGAATCTATCCCAGTAAACCTACCAGAGATTTCCTTCACATTGTTAGAGAATCCCTGCTCTCAATATATCCTCTGGGAATAACAGGATTCAAGTTGACAGATGCTTGACAACTGCTAAACATGCAACTACTTCCTAATGACTGACACAAAAATTGACACAATGAAAACTAAATCACAGAAATAATTTAACATTTGTAGCAAAATTTCATAGAAGTATATAATGAATGCATGTTCCCTTCAAACTCAATGCATACACATATGCACACACACACATACAAATACTATCAGTTAATAATGCATTGAAAATATGCTATCCTCTGAATGTACTTGGAGAAAATTCTAACCAAATTTTTCCTTTTATTCTAGACACAAACTAAAATTCTATGATTTTGTTTTGTTTCATAGCTGCTCCTTATTTATCAGTAAAAAATAGGAAATGGAAATAACCACAAATATTTCAAGGAAAATATTTTAAAGGAAATAAATATTAAAGAGTTTGCACATTAAAGAAAAATGAAGAGAGACTGGTAATCAGAGAAGCACAGCAACATAAAGCTTACTTCTGCAACTGAAGTGCAAGTAACTTGAAATTGGGCCTGCCCACTTGGAGAGCAAGACACGAACAGTTTTAGTAACTGCTGAAGCTTTGACAGCTTTCCTTCTCTTCACTTATATTCAGTTAATGATTGTTTTTGGCTGAACTCAAACAGAAGCCAACAAGGAACCCTGAGAGGTGCAGTTGGAATGCAACAATGTTCCAAATAAACAGTGCACAAATGAAACAAAAATGAAAGAAAAATGTGAGCCAACAAAATTAGTGCAACATTTTTTCTGTTAGTCCTACTTTCCTAGGATTATGAGAACAAGACCAGAATTAACACTTTGTTTATCATTGCCCGAAAATGAAAAATGAGAGTTGCATATTGCAAGAGGTATCTTTCAGAAAGTTTCCCACATTCAATGGTTTGGCTTTGTTTTGTTGAGTTCTCTTGCTCTTGAGTTCTCTTGCTCTTACTTAATTAAGTCTCTACCTTCTAAGTCAACTATGATTACACTTTTATTTTGAAGATTACTGAAGGAGTAAAAGTTTTGGATCCAATCTGATGAGTGACATAATAAACCAATAACACGGAGGATATTTAACTATCATGTCAGAATCTTCCTGATTCAGGCTTGTAATCTTTACATTACTCTTAGTAAAACAAGGAGGATTGATTTCTTGCCCTATAAACCAAGCTTTAGTTAATTAGATGACTTCCATTATTTACCTGGGTTTGCACTCTGAATTGAATTTATGTTGGTCTCCTGCCTTAATTTTCGGTGAAATTTGTGATACATTGTTTTTGGTCTCATTCTGCATAAAACAGTCTGGAAAGAAACATAAATCTATCTACTCAGTATAAATCTTATTATTTAAATGAAAAATACAGGGTGGAATTTATTTTTTGTTTGCCTTAATTCATGTGTGGAATGAGATTAAAAACAATACTTTGAGTCATAATTTAGTTTATACTTTGTTTAGAATAACAAATACCTAACATGGGCATGCGCAGACGTGATTCAACAACTGGTGAAATGAAGACTATGAAATTGTTAATTGTCAGCTTTCCATATGAGACACAATAACTTTCCAATATTAGAACTAAAATATTTTACATTTAGTATTATTTTCAGTTTCTATGTTTTTAATCATGAAGCAATTTAAAGTTACTGAACATTTTTCTTCCAGTCAGTATCGTATAATATTGACACTTTGAAAACAAAACAAGTTATTTTAAACTACAAATTTGTTTTTGTTGTCCTAGAAAGAGTTATTGATTCAGTTGATTGAACCACTATTATTTTTACTGGTCTTTAAGTGCATCAGTGAATCAATACAATAGAGAAATGGAGATCATATAATTTGTTGTATGTTATTTTATAGTGTTCAAAATAATCTTATCTCAACCTGCTCAATCCTTCCAAAATTCAGATCTGTTCTTGTACTCTTCAGCCTCTTTCTTGTTTTCCTTCCTCCTCAGACTCTTCCAATGGCTCCTCCTCTTTCTCTAAATCCTCTCCACCTCCTCCTCTTCTTCTTTTCTTCTTCTTCTTCTTCTTCTTCTTCTTCTTCTTCTTCTTCTTCTTCTTCTTCTTCTTCTTTCTTCTTCTCCT
>PVJX010039842.1:0-15535 GCA_004027295.1 Dolichotis patagonum | reverse complement strand
GGCACACTCGGTAACCTCAGCATTGAGGAGGCTGACGCAGGAGGATTGCTGCAAAGTTCGAGGCCAGCCTGGGCTACACAGTGAGTTCAAGGATGGATTGAACTGCACAGCAAGACCCTGTCTCAAAAAAAAAAAAAGCCCAGGATATAGCTCAGCAGCATAAGCACGTGCCTGGCAAGTGCAAGGTCCTGGGTTCAATTCCCAGTATCACAAAAAAAAAAAAAAAATTAAATGAGATTTTTAAAATTTATGTAATCATTCACATAAAATGCTTTTGCTGAGGGCCTGCAACCATAACATTTGTTGACTGAATAAACAACCACCTCTTCCTAACTGGAGGGTAGCACTAACCTACAAGAAAGGGTAAGTCCAGACTAGAGGTGAGGAGTCCCAGAGCCCTCTGTCACTGCCCTGGCCTTCCTGGGACAGTGAAGGCAAGGAGCAGATGGCAGCCCCCCTGCAGCTGACCACAAGTAGCCCTACTGAGAGGAAGAGGCGGCCACTGCAGGGCTCTGGGCAGCCACCCTTGCCTGACCCTGAGCTAACATTCAGCAAGGTGAGCTCCCCAAAGCCCCCATTAGAGTCCAGATCCCAGGAAATGGGGTCTCAACGGGATGGGGGAAACCTGAAAACAAGACAGCCAAGTGACACCCTCAGCTGGTGACCAAATCAGCAGTGACCAACACTCTGTGTGAGGGACCTCGGGGATGCTCCAACTCCCAGGGTGTGTGAGGCCTGCTGTGGGCCCAGCTCCAAGCTGCTAACAAAGCCCCGGGCTGGGACAGTTCCAAATACCGGGAGGGAAGCATCCTCTTCTTCCCAGGGTTTACAAGTACGCTGCTAAATTCGGGACAGCAAACCTGCTCCCGGCAGCAGATCTATAACGAGGTACAGGCTTGTCCTCCGCTGTCACCTGACACAGGGGCTTCCTGTAGCCAGCACAGGGATCTGTGGCCTGGGGAGGAGGGATGTCAAAGTCCCTCCCCTGCAGCACACAGCACCTGCTCAACACTGCGGGACAGAGGGGCAGGGCTGCGCCAGCCAGCCGGATGAGCCCACCCAGAGCCTTTGCCTGGTCCACGCACAGCCCATCCTGGGGCCAGGTTCCCTGACAGATGTCAGGGACACCATCTCCTTCCACCGTAGGGCACAAACCAGGAAGTGAGCACTGGCCTCACCCCTCCTCCAGCACTGTCTGTGTCGGGAAAGGAGGTCTCCAGCCCCTCCTTCACCCTCGGGGCTCAAGAGGATGACAGAAATCCAGCCTGCCTCCCCGGCCCCTCCGCTATCCAGCAACCCCCGGACCAGGTGACCAGTGGAGTCCTTCGGCATGCCAGGCACCAGGAAAAGTCCTAGGAATGTGCTGACAAAAGGTGGTGCAAGGGTAACCAGGCCGGGGATTTGGATCCTGCTCCAGCGTCCCACTCAGCTCTCCCAGCTCTGACGCGGTGCCTGTACTCCAGGGGTCTGCCCTACCCTGTAGCCCCAAGAGCAAGAAGACACAAGGGCCTGGCTGAGACCCCCCCACTTCTGCAGACAGCTCTACCTCCGGGCAGCCAGGCTGAGGACCTGCCACCCTGGCCGCTTCGCCAAGGGCATCTATTTGCATTTTATGCCAAGCCAGATCCCTTATGCACCCAAGGAATGCGGGGTGGGGCAGGTTTTTTTCCCTCTTTTGCTTTTATTCAGGAGGGTGACCGGGCCCCCACTGTGAATTAGTTTCTGAAATTTCCATCACGCCTTGACCCATACAGGTATGGTTTTACTGATCACCAAGGCTGGGACTCTCATCTGGGGCAATTCGATTCCCCAAGGGATGTTTGGTGATGCCCGAAGGCCAGGGTGGTGACCGTGATGGCAGGGGGGCTGGCAGCTCATGACACCCATTAGCCAGAGCCAAACACCCAGGATCCTTTGCGCCTTACAGAGAAACCCTGGTCTGGGGGCATCCAGTCAGGTCCCCAAGGATCCAGGGTGACACTAGCCACCTAATGCAGAATAGTGTGACTGTTATCAGTCACTGGGACACAAAGGCCAAAGTCACTGCCAGTGGTCCCCATGGCAGATAAGAACCGGGATACAAATGTCTGAAGAAACTGCAGTATGCTGCACGCTTTGTTTCTGCGATCACCCACTACACTGTGGGAGCGGAGACCGCACCCTACGTCCCTCTGTCTCCACCACCTGGCCAGTATCAGAGCAGGGAGCCGGCCAAGTGGGCAGGAGAGAAGAGGGACCCCCATCTCGTGCCCCAGTACAGCCTCAGAACCCAACCCTGCTTCTGACAACGCTGAGCTGCTTGGCAGACATCTCTTAAACCCGTGAGTTAACAACCGGTCTATGTTGGGCGTGGTGGCACACACTTGTAATCCCAGCACTCTAGGTGGCACACACTTGTAATCCCAGCACTCTGGGTGGCACACACTTGTAATCCCAGCACTCTGGGTGGCACACACTTGTAATCCCAGCACTCTAGGTGGCACACACTTGTAATCCCAGCACTCTGGGAGGCTGACGCAGGAAGATCCCAAGTTCAAGCCAGACCTGGGCAATTGAATGACCTAGACCTTTTCTAAAAAAGTAATTTTTTTTTTAAATAAAAGGGCCAGCGATTAGGCTGTGTGAAGACACTGAGGTCATCAAAGCTAAGGACCGTCCTGGGTCCCCGAGACTGGCCTAGCGCACGTCGCACATACAACGCTTCTTGTCACAGGCGTGAAAAGGACGGCACAGCCCATGTGTGCATCCTCTGCGGCACCTGGGACCCACCGCCACCTGGGCACAGCAGAAATGGGCAGGGAGAGAAGGGGGCAGCTGTGGTCAGAATGTGTCCCCCAGAACTCACAAGCTGAAGCCCAACCCTGAGGTGATGGTGTTTGGAGGTGGGGCCTTTGGGAGGTGACAGGTCAGTGGCCCCAGGATTAGTGGCCCCCAGGGGGCCAGCCAGTACCTTCCACCACGCAGCAGGGAGGCGCCATCTACAAGGAGCAGGTGCCCATAGACCCTCCAGAACAGGGAGAGAAAGCGTCAGCCGTGGGCCTGGCCTGTAGCAGTCACAGTCCAGGCCCATCAGAACGAGCACAGCAGACTTCGGGCACCCAGGTCCCTGGACAGGGCAGGAAACAGTCACAGCACCAGGGGTTGCCCAGCGCCACTGAGGAACAGACACAAGACCAATGCCACCTTTGCGCCCTGTGCTCATTGCCCATGAACTGCCCAGTGCCGGTCCAGCCCTTTATTCCTATAATTACTTTAAGCCCTGGGACGGGGACCACCGGCATCCTCGCCTTACAGATTAGAATACAGAAGCACGCAGAGGTGAAGAAAATGGATTTTTTTTTTTTTTTTTGAGACAGTCTCGCTTTGTACTGCAGGTTGGCCTTGAACTCTTATGTAGCCAGGCTGGCCTCCAACTCAAGGCAATCCTCCTGCCTCAGCCTCCCAAGGGCTAGGATTCCAGGCATGTGACAGACACCACACCTGGCAAGGTGAAATAATATTGCCCGAGGTCACACAGTGAGTAAGTGGAGGACGAGGATGTGAACCCAGGCACCGGGCCTCCAGCCCCTACAGCAGGGCTCAGTGTGAAACCTCAGGGCCCTGGGCCACTGCTCAGCTGGGCTCTGTGCCACCTGTGACCGAGGATCCCCACGGGAGCTGGCGAGGCAGAACCTCAGTGGACAGCACATGGGCGAACCTGGGACCCTAGCAGACAAGGGCTCTGCCCATTGGCCCCCAGAGTGTCCCAGCTGCAGAGCCTCCAAAGCCACCCCCACGGGGTATTCTGGTCCAATCCAGACACCCAGGGCCCTGCTGTGCCAGCGGGAGGGAGCGGTGGGTATCAGCTGCCGCCTGAGCCTCAGTCCCACCCTGCCATGGCCAAGGCTACTACCGATGGGTGGGGACTCTCTCAGCGGTCCCCTTCGCATCTGCTCCCTCGGGACAGAGCCAAAGGCGCTCTCTCTCCTGTCCCTCATAGGTTCTGGTGTCCTTCTCACACAAGATGCCCTTCAGTCACTCTGCCCGGAGTCACCACAGCCCCCCAGCACCTCCCGCCCTGGGCTGAGTCGCTGCCCATATCCTCTCACTGCTCCTTTGGCAGGAGGCCACTGTCCCCCATGAGTGGGGCCACTTCTGCCTCCATCACACAGGGGCCTCATCCCCTGGAGCTTCTCAGAAAGAGGCCCCTCCCTCCAGCACAGGACACCCCCATTCACCTCACTTCAGTCACACCCTGCCAGGATGGGACCCAGCTGCCTGTCCCTCCTAGAGCAGCTCCACACTTTCCACTAAGGAGTGTGACTCCAGGGACAAGAGTCCACCCCAATGCCAGCTACTGCAGTTCATGAGCTGTGCACACGGGGGGGCCATAGAGGCGACTCTCCTTGAGTCTCCTTGAAAAAAGGAGCAACTATCTCCTTTGCGATAAACTGGGCCCTGTCTCCATGTATTGATATGTATAGTGATGGCTAGGCTGTTTCTTTGTCCCTTCAATTGGCTTTAAGTAATGTAAATTGGGCTGGCTGAGGAGCTGATGTGTAATCTCTAAAGCAAAGTGACAGTTTCAATGTTACCCCACGCAGCAACTCCCCAAATACGTGATTGAGCCAGGTGCCATGGAGAGCCGAGGGCTGAGCTGTCAGCTGGGATGGAGCCTCCAGAAAGAGGCTGTGACTTGCCAGGACAAAAATGCTTGAACATCAGAGCCGAAGCACTGACCCCAAATTATCAGACACTGCCTCAGTCTTGTTATGCAGATTGCTCTCTCGCATTTCTTGTCCTCTGCTCATGGCAGAGGTGATCTCAGACCTCCTACCTGGCCCAGCTCACGGCAGTCACATATCCCCCCACACACTCTCACTGTCACTCTATCCCTGGGCCCCTCCCCTCATGGAGGATTAACAAAGCCAGGAAAGGGCTCCCCGCAACTGTATATACGTCCCAGGGTCTTTCTTCTCACCATGGGTTGCACTGGAAGTGGTAGACTGTAATTAACTGGTTTTAGAACTCCAGTAACTTCTCCTTGGGGTTATAATTTTAAACCTTCCTGGACCGTGACAAGGACGGGAAAGGGTTCTCCATAGGGAACACAAGGCTCATCAGCGCCTTCAGCCCCACCTTAGCCCCACCTGAGCTCACAGCCCCCCAGGTCCCCACCCACAGCCCCTGATCCTGGAAGACAGCGCCTGAGTCTGTTCGATGCTCTACACACAAGCTGAGGCCACACCTGCCACCTAACGCAGCTTCCCTAAGTGTGGGCTGGATGGAGTCAGAGAAAAATGGTGACTTGCCCAAGGCCACACAGCAGGAGACTGAGCCGGCCCAGCCTCAGGCCCGGTCACCCTCGGACCATTCTCCCACTGGGGCACCTGGGGTCCAGCAGCCTTCCCGGGGGCCAGGGTAGGGCCCCGCTAGGCCCCCAGGAAGGAGAGGTGAGAGCAGAGGAGGCCTTATTAGGGGAAAACAGCAGAAAGGAAGGCGGCAGTGCCCGGCAGGGGAAAGGCAGCTGCCCTCATGACTCATGTGCCCCAGAATACTCTGCTGGTAGCCAGCCCCAGGCAGGCCGGAGAGGCCAGAGAGCCGGACAGCTCTGGGGACCGAGTCCAGCCACTGCAGGATGGCATGGGCCTTGGGCTGGGGTGGCCTGGCCCGGCCACCAGCTCCCGCCAGCTCTGGACAGGTCCCTGTGGCTCCCAGGGTTTCCAACCCTCTCTGCGCAGGAGGGAGGAGGACATACTGAAAACTGGGGGTGCTGCATGGAGCCTCTGACTGCAAAGCTGCGGTGACAGCACCAAGACAAAGCTGGTGGCTCCCTCTCTCATAGCCAAGCATGGTCCCCCACACACATACCCCACTGTGGAGGTGATGCCGCCTTCTGTCCCATCTCCAGCTGCCCGCACCCCAGAGAAGCAGCCTCATTCCTCTCCCAGCTGTAGAGCAGAGCTGAGAAGGGGAGCAACTCCCCAAGCACCAGCACTCACCAGATCCTCTTGTTTGGTCTTAAAGGTGTCTAAAGCGGGGCTTCCTAGGGGCCCAACCCCAGCCAGGTGAAGGAGCAGCCCCAGCTCACACAGGTGATTGACCAGGATTGGAACTCAGGTCCTGCAAACCCAGCCTGAGGGCTTATTCCCTTGGTGTCAGATCCCACAGGACAGGAATGCAGCTCAGCCCTGGGGTCCCCACTGTGCCTCATACATGGTCATCCAGAGATGCTTGTCTGCTGGGCCACATGGGTCCTCTCAAATCCCGCCCGGGCCCTAGGAGAGCCGCCAGTCAGGGAGCCCACCACCTTCAGCCTGACCTCTCTCCACAAACGTGCACAGTGGAGCCAGAGAGCAAACCTCAGGATCCACTGACACCCACAGCATCTTACTGTGGCCCAAACAGAGCAAGGGGACCCCCCAGGTGCAGCCACGGGGCCATGCTTGCTGCTACACAACCTACTGCCTCGCACCTTCTCTGCGCTTCAGTTTCTCTTATGCTGCAGAACAGAGGTGGCAACCCAGGCCACTGGGCAGCGGCGGTGAGGAACGCTATTCCCCAGCAAGGAGCAGGTGACTGCTTATCCAGCCATCAGGCTCACAGCCCGGGAGGCCCCCAGGCAGCCAGTGCAAAGCAGTGAGCATCTGGAGACAGGTTTGTGGGGTTAATATTTACCTACCTGTGGCCCAAATCTTATAGGGCATCAGACAAGCCTGAGTCACCAGCCCTGAAAATTCAAGTCAGGCAGGAACACAAAGTGGGGAGGGACAGGCTTCTTAAGGCCTCTGACCAGAGCAGGACAGTCCCCTTCCCTCACCGCCCCTGCGGATTAAATGGCCCCAGTAAACTCTCTACCCCATTGCAGCTGCCGTCCATTGGAAGCAATGTTCAAAGCATCTCTCCAAGGCCTTTACAAGCACAGCTTTATTAATCATTCCAAAAACTGTGTGAGGTGGGGGGTGCTACTATCCCCAAACTGAAAAACTGGAAGGAAATAGAGTAACACCCCATGATAACCTGCTGCAGATAAGTCCCTCCCTTGGCCTAGAGGCTGGTCGCTACCTCTTCTGCCTGGGACACTCCCACTTACAGATTGAGCCTCTACACAAGTTGGGTACAGAAAGTCTTTCATGATGATCACGGGGACAGCCAGCCACTTGCCCCTTTGAGCACCTAACACTGGATTAGAATCACCAGCTTTGATTTCTGACTTCTCCACTAGACTGAGTTCCTTGAAGGCAGGAACAATGCCTTTCACTTCTGCCTTTCCAGTGATCACACCAAAAAGTCCAAAGATGATGGATGGATGGAAGGGTGGGAGACTGCAGGGGAGGATGGATGGATGGATGGATGGATGGGAAAGTGGATAGATAGATGGATGGATGGATGGATGGATGGATGGATGAATGGATAGGACAGTGGATGGATGGATGGATGGATGGATGGATGGATGGGAAGATAGATGGATGGGTGGATGGATGGATGGATGGATGGGAGAGTGGATGGATGGATGGATGGATGGATGGATGGGAAAATGGATGGATAGATGGGTGGATGGATGGAAGATTGAATAGGAGGATGCACTAGAGGGCGCATGGATGTATGGATGCCAGAATGGATGAGTAGATGGGGAGATCAATGAGTAAGTGAATGAAGAAATAACAGAAGCCCTAAATTACATGCTCAGGGCTCTACTCCAATCTAGAATTCACTGGATTCCAACTTTACTCCCAAATACTTATCGTGAGTCTTCTGTTTTTTAGACACCTGGCTCCCCAACCTGACCAAGCATCTCTATGTAATCAACTGTCTCCTAGACAGGCTGCGGTATGGGTGACATAATGTCCAAGCCCAGGTCTGGCCTGACAATTATATCTTTATGCCTTCCCCTGGGTCTAGGTCAGCCCACTACAGGCCTCAACAAATACTTATTGAATGAACAACAAATTAACAAAAATACTGGAAAGCTGTCTAATCCACTCTCTCATCTATCCAGCTACTCTCCCATCCATCTATCCATCCATCCATCCATCTGGCTATTCCTGGGCCTGGGTGAGGCCTGCTGGTTTAGGTACAGTATTTCCAAGGACGAGGCAGGAGAATTTGTGCTTGTTTAGAAGCTTCCCACATTTCCAGTCATCAGCCAGGGCCAGGGCCACGAGTATGTGAGTCGGAGGAGTCACTGCTGGCTGCTGCAGAGAGGGCATCTCCAAGTCCCCAGCACACCCAGTCCCTTCTCTTCCAGCACTTCCAGTTCTGGGGCAGTCGGGCAGCCTGAACTGCTGGCTACAGAGCCAGGACAGTCAAGTATGGGGGTGGGGGTTAAAAGTGCTGACCTGGGTCGAGGCAGCACAGTAAGAAACACTCATCTAGCACATATAATGCCAGGGTTCAATCCACAGCACCGAAAACAACAGAACAATCTCAGATTCTAAGATCCTAACCCCAGTCTACAAAATCCAAGTCTCTTGGGGAGAGGCCTGAGACTCTGCACTCTAGCAGATGGCCTTGGTAATCCTGACGCACACTGATAGTTCAGAAGTCCCCGCAAACCCAGGGGAGACCAGAAGGTCCCAAATGTGCCCTTGCCACCATCAATCACACAATTCACAAAATGCTAGCCTTGAAGGGAACTGACAAATCACTATACCCAGCCGCTCATCCTTTAGAGGAAGAAACTGAGGCCCAGGGCAGGCTGTGACTTGTGCAAGGCCATGAATGTGTGTCCACGCCCCAGGCCAGCCTACCTCCTTCCCAGGCTCCTCTCCTGCATCCTCCTTGAGCCTGGGGGAGCCAGGATCCCTGGGATGACCCTTAGCAGCTGGCCTTGGACACCCCAGCCAGTCCTGTGGCCCCAGGAAGGGGTGGCAGCTGCAACTGCCCAGGACACCCTGCCATCCCTACCGCACATCGTGTGTAAGGAAGGGGGCCATCAGAAGATGACAGAAGAAATCCATTCAATTGGTTATAGTCCTGCCCACCCCAGGGAGGGCTGCCTGTCACAGCTCAGTGCAGAGGTCTCCCCAAAACTCCTCAGTCCATCAGGGTTCATTCAAAACGTTAAGCAAGTCGGGGGTAGTGACACACACCTGTACGGTAATCCAGCCTCTGAGAGGCTGAGGCAGGAAAAACACAAGTTCAAGCCCAGCCTGGGTAACTTAGCAAGATCCTGTCTCTCAATAAGAAAAAAAGCTCGAGATATAGCTGCGTTCAGTTTCCAGTACCATAAAAAACAAAGTTTAAGCCACTCTAACTTCACCTATGTCAGTACTATTCAATCTGTGTATCTGTATACTTGTGTCCTGAAATGTTACTAGCTGCTCACTTTGGGAAAAGGGTCCAGAGGTCAAGGACAATGGAAGACCCAGGTAGAAATCCCCCTCCTAGAGATGAACAATGTAGCGGGAACTGGATACAGGCAGCCTGCTCCCAGGATCACTACGGGCAACCAGGGTGCTCACTGCTTGTTATGTTCAGAGCTGGAGTATCTCCCAGTCTATAGTGTTGTTGGGAAGTAGTGTCAGGAACCTTTAAGAGGAGGGGCCTAGTGAAGAAAGTGACATCACGAGGGGGGCGTGTCCTAGAAGGGGATATAAGCACTCCTGGCCTCTTTCTTTTTCAGCTTCCCAGCCTCCACGTGGTGAGCAGCTCTGCTCTGCCATGTGCTCCACCATGATGCTCTGCTTCTCCACAGACCCAAAGCAATGCAGCCAAGCAACCACAGACTGAGCCTCTGAAACTTGCCAACCAAGCCCCAGGAAACCTCTCCTGCCAGGGTGGTGGCACACGCCTGTGATCCCAGCACTCCAGAGGTTGAGGCAAGAGGATCACCACTAGTTCAAGGTTAGGCTGGGCTACACAGTGAGTTCAAGGCCAGCCTGAACTGAACTACACAGTGAGACTCTATCTCCAGAAAAAGAAAAGAAAGAAAAGAAACCTCTCCTCCTTGCATTAATTTTCTCAGGAAATTTGTTGCAGGGACACACAGTCTCAGTCAGATGATTCTTTTACTGTTTTACTGTCATTATGCTTTTCTTTGGCAGGCAGCAGCAAAGGGACCAGGGCAGGAAGCTGCACCATGAGAGTCCCATGTATAAGTCCAGGCGCTTGGGCTGGAGGGTCTTCTCAGCTTCTCCATCCCCTCCCTGCTGGCCACATCCTCCCCCCAGTCCCCAGGCCCCTTCTCTGTAAATAGCTGAGGCCTGCAGTCCTGGCTTGGCTATCGCCCTCCCTATCCCTTCCCTGTCCCCACTCTGACCAACCCAGTGACACTTCTAGCTCTGACTCCTCACCCCATTTCTCAAGAGTGGATGAACCAACAGATCCATGCATCTGGGCCCCTCCTCGAGGAACCAGTTCTAGTGACAGCTCTGTGTGATGCGACCTGGGACAAGAGGCCTCCCCCCTCAGCAAGCCCCCACATGCGTGTCCTCTGCAGGTCTCTGGTCTTTGAGTCCAGCTCTCAGGGCTGGGGTGCAGTTCAGTGGTGGAACATGTGCTTAGCACACATGAGGCCCTGGGTTCACCCCCAGCTCTCATGGAAAGGTAACTCCATCACAAGACCCTCGGGAAAGTTAAGAGACCTCTTGCTGCCCCCTCCAACCTCACAACTAACACGGACTTCACAGTGCTTAGTCCCCTGATGAATATCCATAACGCATGAAACGACCGGCACCAGGCCCAGGCAGGGCCGGGCCAACCACTGGTTGTTACCAGAAGCAGCAACTGAACATCGGGCCCCCTCCCTGCACTGCCTCCAGAGCCTGAGATGACAGTGCTCAGGAAGACAGAACTGAGCCGGATGCAGAGGCACACACCTGCAATGCCAACTACTCAGGAGGCTGATGCAGGAAGATCACAAGTTCCTGGTCAGCCCGGGCCACTTAGTGAGACCCTATCACAACATAAAAAAAATTTTTTAAAGGGTAAGGGATGTAGCTTCATGGTAGAGCGCTCCTGGGTTTGATCATCAGTACTGAAAAAAGACAGAGACAGACAGACAGACAGACAGACAGGAAGGGAAGAAGAGAAGGAAGAAAAAAAAAGGGAGGACTCTGGCTGGCTTCTGTAAACACAGCTGTCCTCCCCAGGGGATGCCCAGCTCGCTGGCCTGTGTTAATGGAGCCGTGGACCTGCCCCAGCACTGGCCAGGAGGCAGGTGCCCAGGAACCTCCCAAAGAAATGGAGCAGCTCAGGATGCTCCGGCCCAACAGCAGCCGCTGGGCTCCGCATGCACAAGGCCACAGAGGACCCAAGACCCAGGACCTCCATCTGGGATCTCCTGTGTACCCCTCCTGGGTCTCTCCCACTGATTTCCACCCTGAGATGCTGGCTGGGTCAACTAAGACAGCCTGTGTGACCTCGGGCGACCTGCCTCACCTCTCTGAGGCTCACAAACCCTCTTGGAAGAAGGAAAGGAGCAGAGTTGGAGAAACTCGAGGAAGCAGCAGGTTCCAGCGTGACGGAGCAATCAGCGAGCCTGCGAAGGACGCTGCGCACTCTCCCTGGCGTCTCCTGTCTCTTCCAACCCAGGCTCTACCCAGGACAAAAGGTTCTGATTATGTCAGTCCTTGGCTTGAAACATGAACAGCTCCCTGGGGCCCTCAAGATAAAGCGCAGGTCCCGGTGAGACACACAGCGCTCTCCCACGGTGTCCACAGGACTCCTACTCGGCCCTGCTGTCCAGAACCCCAGCCTCAGAATCCTTCCTCTCCCCAGCCAGTGCTGCCTCCTGCTGCCAGACTCAGACCCCACCCTCGGGAAGGAACAGGAAGAGACCCCATCTTTCCATCCCCTATCCCCCACGTCCCTAGGGGTTGGGTACCTTATTCACCCCCACAGAGAAAGAGGACTCCAGTGCCAGCACCCAGTAGGTGCTCAATAAACAGGTGTCCAAAAGCTCAATGCAAAGTCGGGTGGATGAAACAAATGAACTAATCCAGGGCTTCCACTGTCCTCCTCCACAAACCAGAATGTCCTGGGGCTGATCGCAAGTTGGGGATCCTCCCTCCTGTGCAGCTGGCTGCCCCTCTCGTGACCTCCACGGGTCTCCTCTTCTGCACAGTAGGAAGCTGAGTTGCGCCTGGCTTGGCTACATATGTGTACCAGGAGGACTCAGGCAGCTGACCCTCTCAGGGCACTGAGTTCCTCCCCTTTCCCTCCCCAAACTCCCAGGCCACACCCGGGGCTCCTCTGCTGCTTCTCCTCCCCTCCTTCTTTCCCTCCTGTGATCCCGCCCGCCCTGGAGAGGCTAAGGATGACCAAATTTGGCTCTCAACCCAGAGGCTTTGGCTACTCCAGAGACTTCCCAGTTTCACGTCACTCAGACAGTGAAGTTCATCGAGCCACAGGGCCTTTGCACCTGCTGTACCCCTGCCAGGCACAGTTCTTGCAGTTATTTCCCTCATTGCCCTTCAGGACCCAGTTTGAACATCTCTGCAGAGAGGTTCCCTGACTTCTCTGCCTCCCACTCCCACGCACACTCCCTCTGGCCCCATCCTCACCTTGCTTGCCCTTGTCCTATCCCGTTATCCCTGTCACCTCAGGCTGTCTCCTCTCCTGACTTATGACACAGCATATGATTACTTTGTCAATTTTTCTGACCTTGTTGTCTGCCCTGCTGCTGTGGCTTGGATGTGATTTGTCCCCCATGGGTTCCCATGTTGGAAGCTTGGTCCCCGTGCTGATAGCGTGGACCCTTTAGCGGGTCAGTCAGAGCCATTTCAGGAAGGGACAGTGAGACTGTAGTCTGTCTTGGCTTCCTGTCTGGCAATGCAATTGTGCCCTTTTGCGTGTATTCCCACCACTGCAATGCCACTCGCCTCCAGGCCTTTGCCAGCATCGACCAGATGCCAGAGGCAGGCCCTCAAACATTCCACAGCTGTGAGCAATAAGCCTCTTTATGAAATTCCCCAGCCTGGAGTATTTTGTTATAGTAACAGAAAACTGACAGATAATCTGCCATCATATGCAATCCACAGGACAAGGTTACGTCCGTCCATCTGCTCTCTATCTTTACTGGGAGGGGTCAGAAGATGCCGTGCTGGCATAAGCATTATTTTGAGCTGAAGGCACTGAGCAGCTGCAGAGCCAGGAAAAACTCTGCCCTTTCTCCCTAAATGAAGGCACAATTTTTTTTTAATTTTTTATTTTTAGATAGGATCTCAGGATGTAGTTCAGGCTGGCTTTAAACTTACTTGCTGCAGTCCTCCTGCCTCAGCCTCCCAAGTGCTGGGATTACAGGCATGCACCACCGTGCTCAGCAGTAAATTTCCCTTTGTCAAGGCACACAAACACCCACTACAAAGGTGTCCCTCTCCCTAATCAGAAACTGCTCTTATCTGCAGAACAATCCTAACTAAACGGCCTTATCTACCATTATCAACCTCGTTTACACTTCCTGCTCACTTTCCCAGAATGCCCCGGCCCTGGAAGCCCAGCCCTTTCCCCTTTATCTAGTGAGGACACTGTGTTAACCTGGCATGCAGGAGGGCTGGGGATGGGGCTCCTGCGCAGCACGCAGGAGCCCTGGGTTCCATCCCCAGCGCTGCAAAACCAAGAGTATCTGAGGCCCTGGGTCCAACCACTTCTTTAGGTTTCTATTTCTTTTCTATGAAACCCCAGTGCAATTTTATGTATAGAAATAGATAGACAGATATAGATATAATCAGATATCTATCTCTAGATGTGTGTTTACATCAAATAAAATCCGTGTCTGTGTGTGTGTGTGTGTGTGTGTGTTGTGTGTTGTGTGTTGTGTGTTGTGTGTTTTTCTTTTTTTGGTACCTGGAATCAAACTCAGGGCCTTGTGCTTGCCAGGCAGGCGCTGAGCCCCTGCGCTACATACCCAGCGCTCTATAGGTCTTTTCTCATTTGCTAATTTAATCTGCAGGCCTCAACTCAGAACCCAAGAGGGTAGAGGAAAAATTTTTCCTCCTCTACATAGCAATAGCCTGCATCACCAAATTCTTCTTGTTTTGCTCTGCTTTGATTTAGTTTCTGGGTTTTGGATTTTTGGGGGGAGTTTGTTGGTTTTTGTTTTTGTTTTTTTAAGACAGGGCCTTGCTGTGTATTTTAGGCCAGGCTTGAACTGACTGTGTAGCCCAGGCTGGCCTTGACCTCGTGGTGATCCTCTTGCCTCAGCCTCTCAAGTGCTAGGATTCCAGGTATGCACCACCACACCTGCTTCAAAGGGACAAAGCCAGTTACCTAAGGTCCAGTGTAGAAAGAGGCCCAGCAGCCCAGCCCTGTCCCCTCAGGGCCCTGCACAGCCCAGCCCTTTACGAGCCCTGCAGGGTCCCAGCCCAATGAGCCCCCGGAGGAATGAACAGCGTCCAGCACACTGCAGGGAGAGGCTGTCGCCAGCTTTAAAAGGTTTTAATGTTCTTCTCCACACGTTCCAAGTTGTCTCCAGTGTCATGCCGCACTTGTCTATTTAAAAGTAAAACAAACCCTCATTTTAAAAGCAATTCAAAGGCTCTGGGTACCATGAAGGCTCAGGGATGTTTTTCTTCCAGTACAGGAGACTGCTAGGATTTAACCACTGTTTTTCTAGGGAAATTGAATAAAAGGCCCGCATTTCTGCAGCTCTCTCCAAGTCTGCCCACTTCAAACAATGAAGAGAGTGCAGGAGAGGCAACTCCCGCCTTGTATGCTAATGGCTGGGATCCTGGGCTCTGGGCTGCATACCAATCAAGCGGGACCAGGGACTTCTGCAGGAGGGACAGCAGGGATCAGGCTCCCCAGGAGATCCGAGACCCAGAGATGCCACCTTGCCTCAGGTCCGTGGTAGACAGGTGCCACCCCAAGCCCACTCCCACACACACACTGCCCTGGGCTGTGAGGCTGCGGCAGCACCCCAACACTCAAGGCCAGGCTGGGACCAAGAGGGGCACTCCCTGCGCTCACCTGTCCTGGCCCACTCCCCTGGTGATGGGCACCACTAGAGTGGCACAAAGCCAGCACCTCTAGGACCCCAGCTTGGCAGGTGGGGCTGTAGGCAACCAGAAAGAGGGTCTATATTGCTTCTACCTCCCAGGGCAAGCTAGATGACTCGGCCTGTCCTCCAGTGACGGGCAGGCCTCTAGCCTCCAGGGTGGATAAGGATAGAACAAGCCCCCTGAGCCCCCGCGCTCCCAAAGTGCCTGCCACACCTCAGACACGCCACTAGCTTAGCGCCCTCCGTAATTATGAGCCATTAGTAAGGATTCTATTCTCAGCCATGACCCTGAGCCACAGGGTGAGAGACAAACCCAGCTATGACCAGACAGGACCTCAGCGCCGACACTGTGTGGGAAAACACACATTAAGCTGGGCGTGGTGGCCCACACCTGCCTTTCCAGTACTCTGGGAGGCTGAGAAAAGAGGATTTCAAATTGGAGACCATCCTGAGAACCACAAGTTGAAAGCTGGCCTGGACTGTATAGAAAGACCATGTCTCAAAAAAAAGGAAAGGAAGGGCCTGAGATTTAGTTCAGCGGCACAAGCAATTGCCTGGCAAGTGCAAGGTCATGAGTTCGATCCCTAACACAAAAAAAAAAAAAAAAAAAAAAAA
>PVJX010039841.1:0-15539 GCA_004027295.1 Dolichotis patagonum | reverse complement strand
CATGTATTAAACAGGCTATCTTTCCTCCAGTGAACATGCTTCACCCCTTTGTCAAAGATATAGTGGCTCAGTATATTTGGAGTTGTGTCTGCATCTTCTAATCTGTTCCACAGATCCTCAGGTCTGGTTTTTTTTTGTTTTGTTTTGTTTTGTTTTTGCCAGTACCATGCTGATTTTTATCACAGTAGCATTGTAGTATTATTTCAATTCAGGGATTCTGATGCTCCCTGACTTGCCCTTTTATTGCCCATAATTGCTTTTTCTATTCCATATCTCTTGTGTTTCTGAAGAAATTTTAGCAATGTTTTCCTTAGTTCTGTGAGGTATGTCAATGATATTTTAATTAGGATAGCATTAAATCTGCATAACAGTTTTGAAAGTATGGTCATTTTCACTATTTTGATTCTTCCTATCCATGAGCAAATGATATTTTTCAAATGATATCATCTTTACTCTCCTTTTTCATAGTACTGGAATTTGCTTCCTTTGTTAGATTGATTTGTAGTTATTTCATTTTTCAAGATGCTATTGTGAAGGATATGGCTTTCCTAATTTTTTTATCAGTGACTTTATTGCTTGTGTATACAGGGCTATTGATTTTTGAGTGTCGACTTTCTATCTAGCTATAATACTGAATTTGGTTATTAAATCTACAAATCTTTGTGAAGTTTTTGAGGTCTTCACTGTAGATTATAATGTCATCTTCAAATAATGGTAACTTAAAATCTTCCTTTCCTATTTTTATTCTTTTTCTTTCTCTCTTGTAATTGTTCTGTCTTATGTTTTCAGAGCTACATTGAATAGGAGTGGTGATACTTAACATCATTATTGAATAGGAGTGGTGATACTTAACATCATTATCTTGTTCCTGATTTCAGAGTGAGAGCTTTCAGTTTTTGACCATGTAGTATGATGTTATCTGTTTTTTTTTTTTGCCACAGATGTCTTTTATTAAATTGACAATTGAGATAAACACCACCTATTCCAATTTGCATTGGGTTTTTTAAAATCTCAAATTAGTGTTGATTTTGTCAAATGCTTTTTCTATATCAATTGAGATGATCATGTGAATTTTGTCTTTGGCTTTGTTAATGTGGTGTATTATATTTATTGAACTGTATATGTAGAACCATCCTTGCATTCTTGGGATGGATCATACTTGGACCTGGTATATAATTTTGTTTGATGATTTACTGCATTCTGTTTGCCAGTATCTCAATGATTTTTCCACCTATGTTGTTTAGAGATATTGGGCTATAGTTTAGTCTTTTTTGGTTGGGTCCTTCTCTGGTTGTGGTGTTAGTATAATACTTGCTTCCAGAGATGATATTGGAAGTATTGCTTCCCTCTCAATTTAGATAGTTTCAGCATTAAGGGCTTTAATTCTTCTCTAAATTCTTTTGTGAATGCAACAGTGAATCTGTCAAGACTGGATTTTTCTTTGTTGGTAAGTTTTTAATTGAATTTTCAATGTCATTAACATATAGGGTTATTTAGAAATTTTATGTCTTCTTGATTCAGTTTTGGCTACTCATAAGTGTCTAAAATCTTTCCATTTCTTCTGTGTTTTCCATCTTATTAGGGTACAGGTTCTCAAAGTGGGTATTGATGATCTTCTGGATTTCTGCAAGATTCATTGTGATTTCCTTCTTTCATGTCTAATTGCTTGAATTTGAGTCTATTCTTTCCTTTGCTGATGATGTCTATCAATTTTATTTAATCTTTCAAAGGACCACCTCTTTGGTTCATTAATTCTTTGTATTTTTTTAGTCTGAAGTGCATTACTTTCTGCTCTTATCCTTATAATTTCCTCCCTTATATGTGCTTTGGGTTTGCTTTGTTTTTGATTTTCTAGATGTTTGAGGTTTAACATTAGGTAGTTTATTGGGCCTGTTCTGTTTTCCTGATGTGGGAATTCACTGCTATCAATTTCCCTCATAGGATACATCCTGTATGTTGTATTGTTTTTATCAATTAAGAGTTGATACTGATCCATTTCTTCTTTAATTTCCTGTGACAACCACTGGTTGTTCAGGAGGGGTTGTTTAATTTCCATGTGTTTATGCAGTTTTTAGAGCCATTGATTTTAATTTTATTGCACTATTATCAGATTACATACATAGGTATTTGGGGGCTTTATGGGCTAATATGTGACTTATTTTGGAGAATGTCCCATGTGCATCTGAGAATGTGTATTCTGACATAGTTTGGGGTAACACACTCTGTACACATCTACTAAGTTCATTTGTTCACAAGATTGGTTTAATTTTGATATTTCCTTGTTGATTTTTTGTCTAATTGATCTATTTGTGAGACTGGAGTATTACAATCCCCCATTACAATTGTGTTGATGATCATATGATTTTTCATGTCTGTTAATATTGGGTACAGTGGTATTTGGTACATATATGTTTATGATGTACATATATGGTACATATATGTTATGTACCATATACGGTACATGTTTGGTACACATATGTTATGATATATATTGTCACCTCTTCTTGGAGTTTTCCCTTACTAATTATGTACTGACCTTCTTTGTCGCTTTTGATCAGTCTTAACTTGAACTTCACACTGCCCACAAGTGCAATAGATATTCCTGATTTTTTTCTTGTTTCTTGTGTCTTGGAGTATGGCTTTTCATCCTTTGACTTTCAGACTAAAACTTTCTTTTTGAGTTAAATGTGTTTCTTGACTGCAACATATTGTTAGATCTTGCTTCTAGATCTATTTTGCCAGTCAGTTTCTTTTGATTGATGGGTTCAGACATTTAATTTGATGGTTATAACTGGTATGCATTGTCTTATCTTTTTGTGTTATTTTCCTGTTGTTGGTTTGGTTTTTCTCCTCTGTTTAGTTGCTTGCCCTGCCTGATAGCTTCTTTTTATTTGCGTTCTTGTGCTTGTGGATTTTGTTTTCTCTTCCTAATACATCTCTCAGAGGATCTGAGGTGGTTTAGTGGTCACGACTTTCTATAGCTATTCTTATTCATGGAAGTACCTTATTTCTCCATTTATTTTGAAAGGGTACATCAGTATGGGTTGAATATTGTTTTCTTTTAGGGCTTGAAATACCTCACTCCAAGCTCTCCTTGATTTGAGGCTTTGTATTAAGAAATCCACTGTGATTCTGATGGGTTTGCCATTAAAAGTGATTTATTTCTTTTCTGTATGTGCTTTTAATATTCTTTTTTTGTGTTGAATTTATGGAATCTTATTTTATATGCCTTGATGTAGATTTATGTTGTTCATGGCTATTTGGAGTTTTATATGCTTCTTTATTTGTGTGTCATATCATTTATCCATGTTTAGGAAGTTCCATGCCATTAGTTCTGTGAAGAATTTTTTATAGTTTTTGCACTGTCTCCAGCTTTCTCACTAACTTCTGTCAATCCTATGTTGTTCTTCTTTGTTTGATCTTGTAGCTGTTGGATTGATTTTTCAAAGTCTTCTGCTGTTTTTAAAATACCATTCTTTTCATGGTCACTAGCTACAATCCTGTCTTTTGAATCTGATATTCGATCCTCACCTTCATTCAGTCTGTTATGTATACTTTCGGTGGAGTTTTTAATCTCCTGGATTTCTGTTTGGGTCTGTTTTATGAGTTTTGTTTCTTTCCTGTGCATTTATGGTTTCCTTCATTTTCCTGAGCTTCTGTAATTTTTTTTATCTTTATCTATTTTAATGTCTTTCATTTTGATCATCATTTCTTTTTGCACCTTAGAGACATTTTTAATATTCTCTTCCATTTGTGTTTTTTTTTTTCACTTCTTATGCTATCATTTCAGAAGGTTCCAGTGACCGGCTTCTGATTTTCAGTACTTGTCCTGGTTGGGCTGGGATCTGGGGTCACATTGTGTTTCTGTGTCTTGTAATCTTCTTTATATTATTTTTTCTTTTATTTTGCTTTCTGTGTTGAGGCTTCCCCAGGAAACGTTGTACCTTAGGGATGTCTTCTAGACGTCGATGGTCCTTGGTCTTTAGGCTTATCCCTAGAACTTACCTTGCCAATGTGTTAAGGATGAGAAGTTGCTATTTGGCTCAGCATCCCTCCCTTTGATAGTGGACTATGCTGATGTTTATGACTCCACACAGTCACAGTGTTGTCATACAGGTGAGAGAAACTGATTAAACACACATAACCTTATATCTAAAATAATACAGTTAGCAATAACATTAGTCTCAAATACAGACTGACTACTGATAAATGTGGTAACTGTTAACCTGATACCTTTAACAGCAGAAGCAAATTCTATAGTTCTATAACAGAATCCAACTTATACTAGGAACTTGTATGCAATGCCTTCCCCTTAGTGAAGGATTTATCTCCTGTTGCAGGGGAGTGGGTTAAGAGAGATAAGGGGCAAGATAGAGAGATAAGTGAGGTCCTGTAGAGTAGGAGCAAGGCTAGAGGGCAAAGATGATCACCCCAGTTTTGGGAAACTGGATGACACAGGAGGGAAAAATGGAACAGAAAGGAAAGGAGTATTAAAATGAACCAGAAAGGGAAGAGATATTGTTTACGCATATGAAAGTGTCATAAATTCAAGCACTATAGTTAATGAAAGAGAGCAAGAAGGTGAATGGAAGAAAACAAAAGGTAATAAACCTAAGATATGAAAGAAAAAGAGATAAATTACAAAAACTGAAAATAATCATAAGAAAGCATGACAAGACAAAGCCCCAAACTGAACAGAAAAAGGAAAATCAATCAAACAGAGTAAAATAAAAATAGTGAATTCCTGTTATTTCTGTAGTTCTGTAGTAAATCCATGTTGGATCCTATAAATGTGTTGCGTACTCCAGCCAAGTTTGCAGTGAAATTTGTGCTGGGTATTGGGCTGATCTTGGCCTCTGAATTTTGGGCTTATGACTAGTCTTCTGTTGCTGGAGTTCTCCCAGAGCCCTTTGATTAAAAAAGCAAAGGCAACCCTACTCACCTGCTTCTGTTGGTCTTGTCTGTATGCCAAAACACAGTGCTGGTTCACCTAGTTTACTAGCTGCTGGCTCATGGTCTCACTGGACTTCTAGGGCTTCTCCATACTGCTGGCCTCACCTGCCCATCATGTGTCCCCCCAAACCCTAGGTCCCTGATGGACTTCCTGCCTGGGCTGGTCCAGCATGTGCACCCCCACAGGGGACTTGGAAGGTTGCTGGGGAGACTTTTCAATTGAAAAACAAAACTTACATCTATTATATTCATTCTTATCAAAAATATACTACATTTCTGAAACACCTATAGTATTTGGGCATAATTTATAAGGGACTAATAAGTAATTTGTGTTTAGTCTGAACAAAACCAAATCAATTAGCAGCTGCATAAAAACAAAAACTGTTTATTCTGGCACGCATTTCCAAACATTTTTGAGAACTACATGATGAGAATGCACTTCTTGGAATTGTTTGTCCTTTCTGAAATTCAATTCTAGTTTTGACCCTGAGAGATGATTAGTAAACTTAGCTTTTTAATTAGCATTTTGCATAATTCATTGAAATTATAATGCACTCATGCATTTGATTGTCAAGTTTCAGATGTGCCAGTATGAAGTTATAATTTTCTCATCTAAATAACACTTGCAGTAAAACCTCTAATTTCTTAGAATTCTATTGTTTATGACCTATTGTTGTTCATTTTTTAAAGTTCAGGAGTGGATTTTGAAGTCAACTTGTATTATTATAGTGAGTTGTTTGAGATTGTGGAAATCAAAGGAAACTAATATTTTTAAGGGGTATTAATTGTATTTTAGTTAAAGCTACTTCATTACAATTAAGTAATTTTTAAATGCACAAAGTATGATTCTATTTAAAATCATTACTACATTATATAAAAATAAAATCAGAAATTATAAAATCAAAAATTAAGTGACCCTTGCTTTTTGCTTTATGGACCAAAATTATTATGAACCTAATAGTTATATAGGATTCGCTGCAGTATATTTAGGTGACACTAGTATAAAGCCAAGTCACTGCCATTTGTTTGATATCTGGATTCATGAAATAAATTCTGATATTTAAGATGTAATAAGTAGTAATTTATTGATACCTGTCAAATAGATAACTTCTCACACTTTCCTCAAAGTTATAATACGTACTTTGAGGTTCAATACTTGCTGCCATTTAACTGGAAACTTACTATCTAGCAATCAGTGCTTCAGCCCTGAAGATGAAGGAAAAGAAAACAAAACCAAAATATGGAGTATGAGATGCAAAGTGTTTGATTATTGGACACTAAATAATAGTTAGATATAAGCAACAAGTTCTGTGTGATACTACCCAGCAGGATACAGCTAGATAACAATATACCAGATATTTCAAAATGCTAGAAGAAAGGATTTTGAATACATTCACTAAAAGATTTGGTTAATGTCTGAGAAGACATATGTGTTTACCTTGATTTAAAAATATACATATAGCACCAATTAATATGTACAAATTTTATGTATAAATATTGAATAAAATATAGAACATGGTTCCTCAAAGAAAGTAGAAGGTTGTATCTTGTCTTCATTTAAAAGTTATAATGACTTTATTTTCCCTTCTGTGCACCAGATACATTTTTACAATGAATTAAGCATTTCTGAATGAGGGGAGAGCCCTTGCAAGCTGGGATTGTTGGCCATTGGTCTTGTTTACAAGTAAGGTAAACTACCAGAAATTGAGCACCCCCATACATGGGTGGTTGCTGACCACTGTGTCAACACAGATTTTTGTGTTATTGAAGCTGAGAACATTGACCAGCAAAACTATTATTGCATGGGCTGGGGATTTAGCTTAGTGGCTTAAGCGTCTACCTGGCAAGCATGA
The DNA here is from genome assembly GCA_004027295.1 of Dolichotis patagonum. Classification (NCBI taxonomy): domain Eukaryota; kingdom Metazoa; phylum Chordata; class Mammalia; order Rodentia; family Caviidae; genus Dolichotis; species Dolichotis patagonum. Next base: position 8,733 of record PVJX010039841.1, on the reverse strand, counting down.
GGTCATGAGTTCAATCCCTGGTACCAAAAAAACAAACAAACAAACAAACAAAAAAATATTATTGCAAACTTGTGTGGCCATGCTAAATGAGATTCCTTGAGAACAGTGTGGTGGAATGAATATTAGTGTGTGGAGTAAATGTTTCTTTGGGACATAATTTAAAAGCACTTCTTACATTTCCAGATTCGAACAGAATTTTTATTCCATGGGTAGTTGTGAACAGATCTCTATATTGCTCCTGGCAAGGCCACTGTTTCTCCCTAGTAGATAATCCTTCACAGCAATTTTATAGTGTTTGGCTCTAGGTAGCTCATTAAGCAAAGTGGAGCTCTGCATTCGTGGGGATGCTGATGAGCTGAGATGGGCTCATGTTGAGGTGCACTGTTGTTCTTCCAAGAAGCATTATGCAATTTCTCTAATTCTTTCATGGTAGGACATTTTTTGCCCTTAACTTACAAATGGTTGTATAAAATATTGAAGTAGTTGTCAGTTATGTCTGATAGTATTTAAATTAACTGTATATTTATGAGTATAAAGATTCTAAAGTTCCCAGAAACTGCTGGATATTTGGAAGGCATATTAAAAACAGTAATAATAAATTTATTTGCAGTGATAAGAAAGATACCTTCCAAAGAAGAAGGAAATTGATGAAAAATATTCAACCAAAACTTATTTGTAAACTTTGAATCTTAAATTTTACATTAAACTAATCTACTCACATTATTTTTGTCCTCATACATGTGTTTTACCATCATTCAATAATTATTTCTGATAACAGTCCTGATGGTTAATTTTCATTAGCAACTTGACTGGATGAAAATGCAACCAGATAACTGATGAAACGTTATTTTTAGGTGTGTCTATGTACGTAGCTCCAGAGAAGACTAGCTAGGACCTTGGAGTCCTGGGTAAGGAAGATAAACCTAGAGTGTTGGTGGAAACCACTGAATTGTTTAGCATCTGAGTGGATCAAAAGGATGAAAAGAATGAACTCTTTCTTGCTCTCTTCTGAGGCCAGAATGATCATCTTTTCCCGGCCTTGGATATCCGAACTCTAGCTTCTCCAGTTATTGTACTCTGGGACTCACACGAAGGGTTGGCTCTTTCAGTTCTCAGAATGACAGACCATTGGCTTTCCTTGTTCTGAGACTTTCAGATTTGGACAGAACAAACCTGCTAATTCCGCTGGCTCTCCAGCTTACGCAGAACCTACTATGAGATTTCTAGGCATCCCGAACTGTGGGGGCCGCTCCTCTTAATAAAGCTCATCTGGTTTATCTGCCTGTATCTATTACTAATTTGTAGCTCTGTCTCACATTGGTTCTTTTGAAAGAACCTTGATGTGGTCATGAAATAATATTACAATGTCAAATAATGAAAGTCTCAAGGTTTGGAATGTGCTTAAAAGAAATGTTTCAAAATATCATTCAAATGAAAGGTAAAAACACAACTATTTATAAGGACATCACAGAATCCTTTGGCTGATGAATGCTCCCAGAAAGCTTTCAACTAGGAAGTTATTCATCTTTGTTTTTATATTTATTTATTTATTTGGTACCAGGAAGTGACTTTTGTTTCCGGCACTGCTTTGAATTATATGCATTAAATTATTATTCTACAATATACACTTCTACAAAATAAATATGAACCTTTATTTCAAGCAAGTTTTACTTACTCAGTATTTATTCTTCTGGCATTGGCCTGACAATAATTATTACATAATGGATTATCTTAATGATTTTATTTATTATTTAAAATGCATTTTGAAGCATAATTAAAATAGTACTTAGGTGTAGTATTCAATCAAGTAGTTGCTCTAGAACACATTCTGTCATTGGTCACATTTCTTACTGGTTTTATTCAATTCAGGCTAAGAGCCTATAGGTTAACACTATCCACAGCCAGGGTGGGGCCTCCTTCTTCAATAAATTAGTCATCCAGCCATACCCAGAGCTGCTCCAAGGTAATCTAGTCACCATTTCTCATTTAATTTGGCCCCACAGTTAACTATCACATATGCTTTGTAAGATTGGTAAGTAACAAAAAGCCAATTCACCCTTCCCATAAACCTGTGCAAGCCATACTGAGCCTGGGAAGAGTAACAAGAAGCCAGTTTGCCTTTCCTGTGAGCCATTGCAATGCATCCCAGGGCCTGGGAGGTGTAATGAGAAGCCAAATTGCCCCACTCATGAGCTGCTGCAAGCCATGTGGGGCACAGGAGCAGAAACAAGCCAATTTGCCCTTCCCATGAGACGATCAGTGCACAGGCTGGGAGACAAGAACACTCTACCTTCCCATAAGCAACTGTCCGACTCAGAGGACAGGCTGAGTTGATAGCAACTAACGTACCAAAACAATTTAATGCTTCTGTTGTTTGATTGACTTGGTAGGCCTAAAGCCAGTTGTTTGAGCATCTATTAAGAGGATAACAGTAAGCAATATGGCAAATATGTGAAATTTCCTCTGTCTTGTTTTTGAAATCCAACATATTGCTGTTTATATTTGTTCTGTTTTATCATTAAACAAAATGATAACAAGAGTCAATGTTCTGTTTTGATTGGTTTTATTCTGTTCCATTTTGTTTCATTTTATTATGTCTGATGGTATGGGTAGCAATTTTGAAAATAACGAGAGGCATTATTGTAGCCATTGTTGATTTTCTATTATCCTGTTTTGAAATCTTGCATCACTTTCACTGTTTTGCTTTGATTGGCTTTTTTCTGTTTTATTTTGCTTGGTTTTATTCTCTTCAAACTATGTTGGCATTCTTTTGTTTTGTTCTGTTTTGTTTTGTTCTGTTTTGTTTGATTTTATTATGTCTGATGGTATGGACAGCTATTTTGGAGAAAGCAAGTAACAATATGGTTGATTTACGAATATCTTGTTTTGAAGTCCTGTATCACTTTCATCATTTTGTTCTAATGAACTTTATTCTATTTTGATTGGTTTGGTTTTATTCTCTTTAAAATAAAATTTAAAGATTCATAAGTAAGATACCATTGCATACAATTTATGCTTTGAAAAAGTCTGTTAGAGCCATTAATTCTTTTGTAGTATAAACTTTCTACTGAGGATGGATTATTCTGCTTTCTCAGTGGTTGGGTTTGTTCATGTTTTTGATGGTTTACAGTCTTAGATTTGCCAGAGTTTTTCTTTTATCTGCTGATTTCCCAACTCTGTATTAACTTGCCTAGTTGTTTTGTGATTGTGTGTACCAATTCCAACACTCATAGGATGTGTTGTACTATTTTATAGCAGATCTTAACTTGTGTGTTGGAATCCTTTTAATTTATATATGTTAGTTGCATTTTTATATATATTAGTTGTATTCAGTGTGATGTTTCTATCTAAGCATGCAGCATGAATTTATCATACTTTGTTAACCTTCTTCCACCCTTGCAAACCCCAGCCCTCAGCATCTACTGTAGTCCTTAGTGACTACTATTTGACTTCCAGGTTACTTTGGTTTCCACATATGACTGCAAGCCATATTTATCCTTCTGTACCTGGCTTATTTTGTTTAACACTATGTTCTGTACTATAGTTATATCTGCTTTCCTGAAAAATGACCAAATGCCTCATTATGTATCTATACCATGTATTTCTGGTCAGCTGTAGAGAGGCACCTGGATTGATTCCATATCTCATCTCTTATGAATACTGCTGTAATGCACATGAACACACAAGCAATACTTTTGTATTGTGACTCCATTTCTTTCACACAGGTACCCTGGAGAGCTGTAGCAAGATCATATGTTGGTTCTATTTTTAGATTTTTGAGGAAGCTACATATGTTTTGCATAGTGCTTGAATTAATTTACATTTCTACCAACAGTGTATATGGTTTCATTTTTCTTTACTTACTTACCAGAATTTATTTGTATTTCAGTAACTATTCAAACTGGATTGAAATGACATCTCACTGTAGTTTTAATTTGTACATCTCTGATGCTAATGTTATTGAGCATTTCTAAAATACATGTATTGGTCATTTGTAATTATTTGGAACAGTAGCTATTCAGATCATTTGCCCATATTTAAATTGCATTGTTTGTATATTGTTAAGGTTTTTGGTTTCTTTAGGTGTCCTGGATATTACCTCTCTAGCAGGTGATTACTCATAAATATTTTTGCCATTGTATATGGTGTCTTCACTGTGTTGTTTCCTTTGCTATAAAAAGCTTTTCTGTATGAAAATCCCATTTATCTATTTTTGCTTTAGTTTCCTATGCTATTTTGTGATCCTGTTCAGGGAACCATTGCCTATAAACCTACATTCTTGTCTCTCTTATAGAGTATCATTCAATGAAAACTGTACCGCAATGAGGAAAGTACCTCATCACTTTCCTGATTCCTGGGAGATTACATAGATTTCAAGCATTTATCATCCCATTTAATTTCCTTTCTCCAATATTATAGTGGGAAGATGTTTTGTAATGCTCACTCTTCTCTTGTGTATTTACATAGTTATCACTAGTATTTTTGTTTTAGTTAAACACTATTTCAAGCTAGCCATTTTTATATTCCTGCTAGAGACTGAAAGCTCACCTTTTCCCAACATGAAAGATAAAGAAATTCCAGGTACTAAGTAAAAATTAATGCATTAAAATAAGCATCCTTAAACTGTAAAATTCTTTGGACATCTTATAATAACTAAAGTATGTAACTGGTAAAAATTAATCGGAAAGAAACTAAAGGATAATTAAAATCTAGAACAATATGCATACACATGAACACACACATGACAGGAAAGATTGCAAATTAATGAGAAGAAAGAATATTTTAATAAAATAAAGTTTAAGTGTAAATTAAGGCCCTTAAATTCTAATTTTTATGTAATAAAATATGCATACATTTGTAAAGACTCATGAAATAATAATTCGGTAGAAATAAGGAAAGATTTGTAAAAATACATATAAATATAAAAAAAATGTCTTTTCAGTGTATTCCAGAACCAGAAATCATGAAAAATTTTATTACAAGATTTGAATATATGAAAGTAAATTCTTATTTGTCATCAAAATTAAAGTTAAATTAATGTGGCACATAGGTAGCATGTTAGTTATTTTAGTCACTTCTAATTTTGTGGGCACTTAGAGAATTTCATAAAATGCTAGAAACTAAATATGAAAACTTTAGTTTTAGAACCTAAAATTCAGCAAATAGCTAACTTAAATAATATTTGAATTGATAAGATTTGACTCTAAGCCTATCAGATATAAAATGACACTATTAATGTATAATTTATGACTAACAAAATAATATAAAACATATGAAATAAATGTGACAAGGACTCATTACTAAAATTGCAAAATGCCACATTGTCAGACTGTAAATACGTACTGAATTCTGTATATTAAATAGTGAAATAATTTTACATGTCTCTAATGAAAGAATCTACAAATTAAAAAATCAATTCTCTGAAAGTTATTGAATATCTTTAGTATAGTTTTAATAAAAGATTTTTGGTCTTATTATAGTTAGGCTTATTATAGTTAAGACAAAACAATTGTGATGAATGCTTGAAAAATAAAAACAATTATTAAATTCTTTTACAAATGATAATTCTGTCATTGAATATCTGTTATTTAGGCAATTGACACCCCCTCAAAGATGGCAAATGGCAAAATCCATGAAAGAGTGAAATTTTAGATTAAGTATGCAAGTATAAAACTTCTGTATACAGAAATTACCATGAAAAAATAAAATTGGTTTTCCACAACATTGTAACAATTCAGTAGAATTGTTTTGCACTACTTTTAATTTTTATATTGGCAAAACCAATGTGAAGATAGCATACAATGTTTACAGTTAGGGAGAAATATTTATTTGTCATGAGTTGCTAGTCTTGAGAAAATTAGTACCAGCTCTTGGAGAATTTACTGATATTGATGTGATCACAGCAGTTTCACTTTGAGGAATTTATCCTAAAAACACTCCAAAAACTATTTTATGGAAAAGTTCGCTGAGACAATTCTCTTACTGTATTCTTACTTTAAAAAACCAGAATTATGGCTTACTTTGAAATAGAATAACACGAATTCTATTTTAATCTGTCTGGGATACTATACATACAAATATGCATAGTATTTTCTTTTATATGTGTGCTATAATTTTATAGGTAATAATTATTTGTCTCAATTTTGCATACTACTATATTGTGACAATATCAGTTTTTATACATTATGTAGCCTACGATTCAGTTTTTGTTTTTTCAAAAAATAATTACAGAAAATAGAGTTTGCTATAAAATGTCAGAAACAGCTACCTATGGAGATTTGGATTACAAATTTTTATTTGTTCATTAGTTGTTTTCAAAAGTATATTTTTAGTCAGAAAGTATATAATTGGAAAATGTATCTAAATAAATTTTCACCATGTGTGACATTTTGTGATTAGCAAACTGATTAAGACTTTGTAAAGCCGAGCATGGTGATGGCACACTCCTGTAATGCCAGCACTTGGAAGACAAAAGCAGAAAGACCCTTGTGAGTTGGAGAGCCATCTGGGCTACAAAGTGAGCTCAAGGTCAGCATTAACTGCCTCTTTAGACCTATGTCAAAAAGACAAAAAAATAAAAAGACATTGTGGAGATTGATTGATTGACTGTGTCAATTTGAATAAGAAATGCCCGACTAAACTGGCTCAAACTGGCTCAGCATAGTTCTGGATGTGGAAGACCCAGCCTAGGGAGGATTGTCACCAGAATGGTAGAAAGGGGAAAGAAGGCAGGAAGGCTCACTTCTGTCTTCCCCAGAGGAGTTCCCGTCTTCACTCTCACCTTGGACATCACCTCTCCTAGGTCTTCTAGCGCAGACCCTTCAGCCTCCTGACGTGGGCTCCCACCAGACACTGCACCTGGGCCTTCGAGTGGATCCCTTGGCCCCCCAGTGCACAGCCAGACCTTAGCACTCTTCCACACCTGACTCTCTGAGCGACCATTATAAGTGATCCTGTAGGGTCTTACAAATTTGTGTGTCTTGCATTAAATATCTTTCTCTAGTTAACACTGACAAACACAGACATCTAACATGAGCCTCCCAGAGACCAGAAAGGCACTCGCTATCACATATTAGTCCATGCAAAGTTGTAACAATAATCCTTGCTCCTGATACTAGAAATTAGTGTTGCATACTTTTGAACTTTATTTATTTAGATAATATAAATTTTTGTCACTATTTCTATGTAAATTTATTTATATGTTAGTGAATTTGTTGTGATCCATTTAATCTCATTATTTCATAACGTTTAATACATAAGAGTGTTTTGCAAAATGTCCACACATTTTACAATGATTGAACCAAATCTTTGAGGCTATGATGAAGAGTTTTCATAAAATGTCTTATAAATGAATTTTGGCAAATATGTGTGTGTGTATATATATTTATATGTACATATATATGTGTATATATATATGTATATATGTATATATATGTATATATGTATATATGTATATGTGTATATATATGTATATATATGTATATATATATATAACTCTTTTTGGTACATTACATTCATATTCATTTTTATGATAATACACAACACCAATATTTGATAGAACCTTTTATATGTTAGACTTCTCATAGATATGTTTTGTTGTTTTCATTGGTTTGCATGTATGTTTTGTTTTTAGGTGAGTGTTTTGGTGGGGGTTTTTTCCTCTCTTTTGTTTTGTATTTTAATTTCTATCTCATTGATGAATGAGAAAGTTAAATATTTCTTCATGTTTATTGGCCATTAGGAAGATTTTCTTAAATTGCTTGTTTAAATGACTTGCCCAATTTTTATTGTTTTTTTTGATTTTACATGCTGTATTAGAAAGTTCTTGAGCAGTGCATACTTGAATCTTATGCTCAATGTTTTAAAAAAGTTTATTCCTGTTCTGTGGGCAATGTATTTTCAATAATTCTTCTCAAATATTTTCACAATTAGAAGTTCTTATTTTTATAGAAATCTTTGTGGTTGGTTTTCCTTTCAGTTTATGCTTTTTATTTATTTATTTTTTTGTATCATAAGAAAGCTGTTTCCCAATGTTGTGAACATTTTCAAATTCAGTATAGGTAGGTAATCCACGTGGACTTCATTTTTGTGTGCAATGGAAGTAGTGTATCCAAATTCATTATTACATTTTCATACATATTGCCTTGAAATTTATGTTAAAAGAGATCATTTTCAGAATATCTTATAGTTCTCTGTTTGAGTTTTTAGTACAAATTAAATTTATTTGGAGGTATTTTACTTAGTTTGAGGATTATTTTCACAGCAGTTTTAGATTCACAGTGAAACGGAGCACCAAGGTGAGAGCCTAGGCCCCTGCCACGCACAGCCCCTGCCCGGGACTGGCGCCTTTGTTGCAGCTGTTGAACGTACGCTGGCACAGAATTAGTTCCAAAGACCATGTGTGTTACAGTGGGTGCTTAGCATTGTACATTTTGTGAGTTTGGACAAACGTTTCCATTGTTACATAATCACTTGGAAAAATTTTTGTCTTAAAAATGTCCTCCACCTGTTTATCCTCATATCCCTCTGACCCTGAAAAATGGCTGATCATTTTCCTGTCTAAAATTCATACTTCTGAATGTTCATGCTTATGAATTCATACTTATGAATGTTCCATAAAGTTGAAATTCATACTTATGAATGCTCCACAAAGTTGAAATATAGATGTAGAAATATATCTATAGATATAGACATATATATGTGTATATATATATATATATATATATATATATA
>PVJX010039840.1:0-15503 GCA_004027295.1 Dolichotis patagonum | reverse complement strand
ATGTTGTCAAAATAGTTACATAGTTTCTTTCTCTTTTTTTATTTTAAAGAGAAAAAACCAAAACTTAATTTTTGAATTCATTGCTAAACAAGTCTTTTGTGTTTTCTGAGGAAGGTTTAATGTATTTAGAATTATCAGGCAATGTTTTCTACTAATTTCTCATGTCCACCTGCTTGGCTGTGTACCACAATCTAGAATTCACATCATGCATGCATGTCACGTAGTTTGAAAGCTGTGTAAAATGGGGGATTTATTTCAGCAAGAAAGTATTATTACCTTGGGTAGTTTTACTTTTCTCTCATTTCTGGGACAAAATATCTAATACCCAAAATGAAGGAAAGAAAGGTTTATTTATCTTACAGTGTTTGGAGGTTTCAGTCCATAATCAGTTGGTTCCAAGGCAGGGTGGCATGCACTGGGGCAACACTTCAAGGCAGCAACAGAGCAGAAAGTAGAAAACAAGTCTCTTCTCCCTTATACTGTACACAGGCCACCCCCACCCCCCCTTCAGGGAGGGTGTAACACTCACAAAATCTCCTTACTTTCATTTTTCACAGGATGAGGATATTTACAAAGTAAGAAGCCTGCCTCCCTGTTGAGTCTCTTGTTCTATTTCTAAACTTCTCAAGTTGATATAATGTATCAACTATAACAGTTATAATTATAAAAATAATGACAACCATGTACATACAAGATCCCTAATCTGTACTATCCAGGAGCATTAGCAGACATTAGTCAAGAGAGGCAAATCAGCTCTGACAGCCAGAACTTTAATCTAGATTTTGCCAAACAATGCGAGCATTTTGTCCACACCATAGCCTCATTGTTACATTGGCTAACGCATAAATTAGCTTGTCAGTAAATTGGCAAACATTCAGGTGATGCTGAGGTTTGCAAAAGTTAGAGATCATTGCTCCAGAACAGGGTTATCCAACTCTGGGGCAGACAGATCCATGGACTGTTACAAATTGGCCCACACAGCAGGAAGTTAGTAGCAGGCAAGTGATCAAAGTTTAAACTGCATTAAAAACCACTGACCATGGCTTACATTAACCCAAGAACTCCGCCTCCTTTCTGAGGAGCAATGGCATTAGGTTTTCACTGAAGCTCAGACCCAGCTGTGAATTTCTCATGCAAGGGACCTAGGTGGTAGGCTCCGTAAGCGAATCTAATGTCTAAAGGTCTCAGGTGGAGTTGAAGTGTTGATGCTAGTGCAGTGGAATGGATTCAATTTGGGACTGAAAGTATTGGAGGGGCTTAACTGCTCACAGACCTTAATAAATTAGTTGTATGTAGACTCATCTAGTGATTAGCAAATGACAACTAAGCTACATTTAATGACAGGTCCTAAGTCAGAATCCAGCCCCTATTATATTCTGCATGAGGCCTGTCTATTATTTTGTATTCCTGATTTTGAATTACAGCAAATATTATAGTTATTTCATTATATATCACAATGTAGTAATACTAGAAGTGAGGCATACAATAAAAATAATACCCTTGAACCATCACAAAGTATGCTCCCCCAAATCTAAAGACAAATTGTCCTCAAAACAATTTGTCCCTGTTACTAAAATGATGAGGGACTTTTACTCTGCAAGATAGAGAACATAAATTCATCTTCATGTTCCTTTTTGTTTCAGGGCATGCATTAATTGCAAAAATATCTATGTCTTAAATTTCTTTGCAATCTCAGAACTAACTTTAATTCTGAAAAAGGGTGATTTTTCTAAAAAGGAGTTAGAAAAAATAGAGAAGTAAAATGGAGGAAGACAAAGGTCAGAAAAAATATTTGAATGTTTACATGGATTTAACATGGGAAAAGAAGACTCTTTATTGTAAGGCTTTGTGGAAAACACGTTAGAAATATTAACTTCACTTAGCACACACAATAGGCATCCAGTACTAGTCTTCATTTCCATATGATGTATAACAGATGTCCACACTGGTATCAAGAATTCCATCCTTATCATCTCTAAGAGATATGACTGTCCACCCCAAAATGATTTTTATCTTTTTTATTTTTTATTTTATTGGTACCAGGAATTGAACTCCTGACCTGTGCTTGCCAAGCAGATGACGTGCCACTGAGTTATATCCTCAGCCCTTATTTTGTCTTTAAAACTATCTTTTTCATAGATTCATTAACAACATGAATTTCAAAAATCATACAGTTGTTTCAGAATTTATGTTTGTGGGACTGACAGATGATCCAGAGCTGCAGCTCCTCATCTTCATCCTGTTCCTGGCCACGTACCTGATCTCTGTCCTGGGAAACCTGCTTGTTGTCTTGTCAGCTCTGATTTTCATCTCCACACCCCCATGTACTTCTTCCTCTCCAGCCTGTCCTTCACTGATATCTGTATAAGCACCACCACAATCGCGAAGATGCTGGTGAGCATGCAAACCCAGGACTGTAGCATCACTTACACAGGCTGCTTCACTGAGACCACCTTTGCAGTGATTAAGGAGGTATGAAAAAATGTCTCCATGTGGTAATGGCCTATAACAGCTATGTGGCCATTTGTCAGCCCCTGAGGTGCAGGTTCATCCTAACCCCATACTTCTCTGTACCCCTGGTTCTTCTCTTCCTTCTCATTAGCTGAGCATGCCATGCTTTAGGGGCCACAAGCAAGTACACCCACAATCACACCACCAGGCTGTCCTTGTGGTCCCACTGTGCTGACTGCCAGCCAAGCTGCATATGTGACAGCCTGCTGATGTGGAGGCCTGGGCGGGGACTCAGAGTGTGTGACTGAGGCAAGAGCCAAAGGGGAGGTAAGAATCAAGGTCCCTGGGTACAGCTGCTGCTGAGCTGCATGGCGTGGCAGAAACATGACTAGGCTGGGACTCTAGGGAGTGGGATGCACCTCCCTGTGCCTCTCACTGTAGAGTTGGTGGCTTTGTGGTCTGTGAAACAAGATTCATTTTCATGAATGAGGGCTTTCTATTCCAAGTAGACACTTTTGTTGTGGAAGTGGCAATCTTGAATTGTGTCACACAAAAAAAATCACCAGCGACATTGCCAAAAACAGTGTAAGAAGAGGCCATGATATCTGGTATCTGTAGGAAGTAACTAGTCTTTAGAAAAATATGAAACAGTGGTCAAATCACAGAGCTAGATCAAAGAATATATAACAATTAAAGTCAAGGGAAGACAAAATTAAGTCATGAAATTTGTAATTTATCAGACTGTCATGACTGATAACGGATGTAATAAAATGTTCAAGGACATTACAGGGGACATTAATAAAAATTAGGTGAGTTAAAAAGATACAAAACATGAAGTAACAGCTTGACTAAATATTTGTCCAGATTCCAAAAAGACTGCAAAAAGAAATCTAGGAGTTTAAAAATTATAGGCAGCAGTAATGAACAACATAAGGATAAAACATCAGGATTAGGAGACAGGGGTACTTAAAAAGACAATCCTTCAGCGATGCATTAAAAACAATAACAAAACAGGAAGAATGAATCCCATATATTTGAAAGGAAGCAAAGAGAACTAATTTATATTTAATTAGAATAAGTGAAACATCAGAAAAGAAAAGAAGGCATAAAATCTGGTTTACAGATATAATAGCAGAAAAATTTCTGAATTTTTGGAAATACTTCAAAATACAGAAATATGAGGCAAGTAAAACCTCAAAGGGCCATGAGTCAATGAAAGGCTCTCTGCATCACATTTTAGTCAGATACCCAAAGGTGCAATACAAAATTGTCAATAGTTATTAGAAAAAAAGTAGTGAACCTCTTATAAATGTAAATTCACTGGATTTATAGTAGATTTCTTAGCACTAACAATAAAGGACAAGAGTGCCTGGAGTCAAATGTTTCAGGACTGTAATGTGCAATACAGACTCATAGATTTTTCAAAAACATCTGCAACATAAATGAAGAAATAAGGTGTTTTCATGATAAACAGCACTGCAAGAAATTAATGACCATCAAATTAGGACTACAAACAGTCTTAAGAATATCCTCAAAAGATACAGTGAAGCTAACAATGACAAAGCATTTAATAAAATGAATACAGTAGAAATAGTGATCAGTTTAGCAGAGAAGAGAAAAAATGGAAATAAGCAGCAGGAAAATAATTCAATGACAAGAATTGTTTAATATCTATCATAATAATTCTTACTATGTATGGTAACATACTTCATGAAATCCCTATCAAAATTCCAATGGCGTATCTCACAGAATTAGAGAAAACAATCCTAAAATTCATTTTGAACCAGAAGAGACCTAGAATAGAAAAGGTAATTCTGGGTAACAAATGCAAGGCAGGGGGCATAAGAATCACTGACTTGAAAGTATACTACAAAGCTACTCTGGTAAAAACAGCATGGTACAGGAAAAATAAAACAGACCCAAGGATCAATGTAGCAGATTAAAAGATGCAGAAACAACTCCATACTTAGCCAACTTATCTTTCACAAAAACACCAGAAACATTTACTGGAAGAAAGATAACATCTTTGATAAATGGTACTGGAAAAATTGACTTTCCATTTAGTGAAGATTAAAATTAAAACTGGATCTTTCACCATGCACTAAAGTCAAATCAAAACTAATCAAAATATTGAAACAGAAACATTAAACCTGCTGAATAGTAGTATAGGGAGAACTCTTGAAGACATTGGTGTAGGCAAAAATTTTATGAATGAAACCCCAATCACAGAGGAAGTACCAGAAAGAAAAAAATAATTGAGATTTCAGCACTCTAAAAAATTTTGCCTAGCTGAGAAATTGGGCAACCTACTGGTTGCCTACTGGTCCATGGGCTGAGAATCAAACATGCCAACCCCCCACCCCTGTTAGCAAATGGGAGCCAGAAATCTGAGCATCCCTTGGGAGGTTGACCATGTGTAATATAGCAAATAAGGGGGATTTCCTTGTACTATTTCTTTGAAGGCAAATATTTTTATCACTGTTTTGCTTTGTCCTGATTCATGGTATTGCTCTATTCAATATTCTGTTTTGATAAGCTCTATATTATTCTGTATTTCTTTTAATTTTGCTATACTTGATTGAAAGAACAACTATTGTGAAGATAACGAAATATACAATGGTACTGTTATTCTGGTAACCTACTGTGAAGATCTGTGTTTCAGTGTCTCAGTTGGCTTTATTCCATCCTGTTCTGTTGTATATTACTTCTTCCAAGTTAATAAAAAATTAAATAAAGAAACAATAGAACATGAGAAAACAAGGTAACAAAATACCTCCCAAAACTCCCAACTCCACCAAAGCTGATCCATGGGGCATTGATGAGGAGAAACTCAAAAACAAAACAACAGAACAGGGCTGGGGATTTAGCTCAGTGGCTTAAGTGCCTGCCTGGCAAGTGTGAGGTCATGAGTTCAATCCCCAGTATCAAAAAGGGGGGGGGCAAACAGAATTATATAAGGTGATTAAAAAGGAAATAACAACAGCAAAACAAATCAGTAAGGTACAGAGCAAGCTGAAACATGATATAACTAAACAGATAATGGACTTAAAAAGCAAAAGGAGGAAAAGAAAATGCTCTAAAGAATATAACTCCATGTATGGTTAAGTGTGTAGGACTGACAACCGTATTACGAAGTTTTTGTTGGATCACTGAACAGAACTGTTTGCAGCCTCACTGTTTGAAAGTCCACTTTGCATGCTTTAATTTTGTAACATTAACAACTATTTCTAAGAGGACAATATGTAATTTATCAACTAGTGATTTGTTACTGTTTTGATTAAAATTCTTATTATTTCTACCCTTTTTTATGTTTTTCTTTTTCTCTTTAAATAAAAATTTTGCCCAGTCTGAGAAATCATTAAGAGTGAGAAGATCACCCATACTATGGGGAAAAAAAAACCTTTTTCCAGATGTTCCTCAGACAGAGGATTACTATGCCAAATATAATGTAATTTGACCATGTACATTCTTCACTGATAACAGCATTGCTCATGCTACACTTTTTCTGTCTTGTTTTGCTTTCTTCAACTACTCCAACCCATCTCTTCCTCCTGACTAGTGAAAAGTGCAGTGTGACATTGCTCATGAAACACACACAAAGTCACATGTATCACCATATACACAAACAGAAAAGTTTGGGAAAGTTACTTGAGGGCTGGTCCTACCTAAAAATGCACAGGTTGCTTTTTCTCATTTTATTGCTCCTATCCTCGAAATATCTCCTTGAGAATTTTAACCCTGAGAATTTGAGGTAGTTACAGAATAAATATTACATCTTTAACACATTCGCAGTGTATGCTGCAGAACCACATATGGTAAAAGATCATTAAGCTGCAGCTAATGAGCACACACATTGAGCAGATTCCTTTACACAAATGTAAAACATCCAGTCAAAGCTTTTTTCTTTCTAAATATAATTGCTGAATGATAGAGTACATTCAAAACAATAATTCTCATTTTACACCAAAAGATCATTTCTAATGTAGCAGTTTTACACTTCCGCAACAGAGAAACAGCAATGCTCAAAAAGGACACTTCTATTAGGATGTCTCACAATCAGAGTCTCTGTCTTCTGCAAATCACAAATTTATTTTTATTTCTATCTTTTTTCATAAAAAATCTACATTTTCCTTTTCTCAAATTTGATTGTTAGTTTGCTTTTTAATTTTAACTCAGTAAGGGAAAGTATCCCATTGGATTGTAAATGTTGCCAACAGTTACTTGCATATTAAAACAGACAAATTAAGAAAATAAAATTTGTGGCCCTGAAGCAAGGCCAGCAGATCGCTGTAGCTGCTGGTTTCAAACAGGAGTCTAAAGAGAATTCTTTCTGTGGTCTGTTGGCCATTTCAGAACTTTGGAAATGGAAAGGTCAATTTATCAGAAAGAAATAGCAGGTGAGTATGGCGGATTTTGGGCGGGCCTGCAGAGGGAAGACCCTGGCGCCTCGGGACCTGCACCATGCGGTTGACTTGAGGTGCTGGGAGAATGAGGAGCTCTTCCCCTCTCTGGGGGGTGGTTGAGAGTGTGGCAGATTTTCAGTGGCCTGAAGGAGAGAGACCCTGGCACATTGGGACTTGCACCTTGCAGTTGACTCGGGGTGCTGGGAGAACAAGGAACTCTTCCCATCTCTGGTGGGGGGACCGTGATCCTGCCTGCGTGTGGGCTGAGAATCAGACATCTCATGTCGTCCTGTCCCCCATCCTGTGTCCCCCCCTCCCCCTCCCCCCTGCCTAGCAAGTGGGAGCCAGTGAATTGCACATCTTGTGAAAAGATTGGCTATGTTATTTAGTATGAGTTCCCCATAAGCAAAGATAAGGACAACCATTTGGAAGAAAACAAGAGACAACATGACAGATAGTGAAGATCTCTGGTTATCTAGCTTTGAAATCTATGCTTTCTTATGTCCCATTCTGTTCTGTCTTTGTTGTGTTTAATTTTACTCCCTTTTAAAATAAAATTTAGAAAAAAAGAATAAAATTGAATTAACATGGTCAGATTTGATTGCAATATATGACACTTATTTTGTATGTCTCTAAAACGTTCTCATTATTTTATGTGTCTGTATAATATTTTCATCTAATGATTTTTTTAATCTCCATAAAAATTCAAGGTAATGGCAAAATACTTGAAGCCACAGGCACAAGCCAAGATTTCCTGAATAGGACTCCAGAAGCACAAGAAATAGCATCAAGAATTGACAAATATGTCTAAATCAAATTAAAATCTGCACATCAATGGCAATAACAGAGTTACGATAAAAGACATCAAATGGAAGAAAAATCTCTTCTACCTATGCTTCTGATACAGAATTAATGTCTACACTATATAAAGAAGTCAAAAAGTTAAATTTCTCACAAATAGTTACATAAAAAGAAGGCATTGCTCAATACATATGGAAATGGGAAAGAATCCATCATGGCTGACTAGAGGCAAAGTTGCACCAGGAAATGTTGGAGAAGAGCAACTGGAATACAAGGCAATCGGAAAAGGGGGACACAAATACAGTCTGATACAATCAAACTGAAAGAGAAATCCATCAGATAAAATCAGACACTGTGGGGAATTAGAAAAAGAAGCAGGATACCTATAACCTGCAGCTTTTGCCAAAGGTCTAGTGAAAGCTTCATCCTGGGAGTGGATCTGAAGCAAGACAATGCTGGGAATCTGGAAAATTTGATGACACATGGAGTAATAGCACAATGAGGAGCAACTTATTGCCAGCATCATTCCAGGAACTAGTATCCACTGGAGCATGGAGAACAAGCCTTTGTTTTAATTTTCATATTGTTTTTATCCTATAAGACAATTTTTCATTGGAAATCAGTACAAAGCAAAGTCACAAAAGCAAAAGCAATGGTTAAAAGGAAACCAATCACTGACGTTACCTCACAGCTGAACCTAAACATGGCTGGGGTCAAAACTATCAGCCTACTCAGGAAGCTCAGTTGTATCAATTTCTCCAGCATCTTACCTGCTTAGCCCCACAGTTGTCCAGTATCACTACAAGAAGGGGTCTCTCTCAGTTGTAAGTCCTGACAGAAGAAGCTGAGGCCAGACTCTGACAATAGGCTCCCCTACTATCCCTCCCCATTTGGATGGAAACTAGTGAATGAGACAACCTAGAGAAAATGGGAAGAGAGGGTCTTCATCTCAGTTTGACAAAACCCATTTATGACAACCAACATCCAATCAACATGATAAATATAAAATCATAAATTAAATGGCCAAAATATGAAAACTTTAATATCTGGAGCAAAACAAGGACATACACTATGACCACTCCTATTCAACAGAGTTCTGGAAACATTATCCAGAGAAATTAGATAAGATGGCCCTGAAGCAAGGCCAGCAGATTGCTGTAGCTGCTGGTTTCAAACAGGAGCCTAAAGAGAATTTCTTTCTGTGGTCTGTTGGCCATTTCAGAACTTTGGAAATGGAATGGTCAATTCATCAGAAAGAAATAGCAGGTCAGTATGGCGGACCTTAGGGGGTCTGCAGGTGAGAGACCCTGGTGCCTCAAGACCTGCACCATGCAGTTGACTCGGGGTGCCAGGAGAACAAGGAGCTCCTCACCTCTCTGGGGCGTGGCTGTGATCCTGCCGGCACGTGGGCTGAGAATCAGACATCTCATGTCATCCTGTCCTGTCTCCTGTCCCCACCCCTTAGCAAGTGGGAGCCAGTTAACTACACATCTTGTGAAAAGATTGGCTATGTTATTTAGTATAAGCTCCCCATATGCAAAGATATGGATAACCATTTGGAAGAAAACAAGAGACAATATGAAAGATAGTGAAGGTCTCTGGTTGTCTAGCTTTGAAATTTATGCTTTCTTATGTCCTATTCTGTTCTGTTTTGTTGTGTTTAATTTTACTCCCTTTAAAATAAAATTTCAAAAAATATAAAAAAGGGGAAAAGAAAGTGCTCCAAAGGATATAACTGCATGTATGTTTACATGTGTAAGACAGATGAGCATATTACTGTTTTTGTTAGATTGTTCAGCAGAACTGTTAACAGTCTGTTTGAATATCTACTTTGTATGCTTTAATTTTGTAACTTGAACAACTATCTCCAATGATGACACTATGTAACTTATCAAGTGGCAATTTCTTAGTATTTTTGTTTTGTTGTTGTTCTTGTTGTTCTTCTATTTTTTGCCTTTGGAATTCTATATTGTTGTTACCTTTTTTCTGTTTAGTTTGGTTGTTTTCTCTTTTGTTTTTTCTCTTTAAATAAAATATAAAAAAAGAAATTAGATAAGAGAAAAAGTAAAAGTGACAAAGGCAGGAAATGAAGTTAAATTACCATTATTTGTAGATGACATCATACTCTACATAGAAGATCCCAAAAACTTCACAAAAAACTTCTAGATTTAGTAACCAAATTCAGTTGCATAGCTGGACACAAAGACAACACTAAAAAAAAATAGCCTTACTGAATAGCAAACTCACTGAGAGATACATTAGGGAAACATAACCTATCATGACAGCATTGAAAAATGAAATAATTAGGAATCAATCTAACAAAAGAAGGAAAGTTCTCTCCACTCAAAATTACAGTACACTGAAAAAGGAGACTGAAGTGGATATCAGAAAATGAAAAGATATTCCTTGCCCTTGGGTAGAAAGAACAAACTTCTTGATATGGCACATGCAGATTTAAATCAATCTTGATCAAAATACCAACAATATATATCTCACATACTTAGAAGAAACAATCCTACACTTCATTTGGAACCAGAAGACATCAAGAAGAGAAAAAGCAATTCTTGGGTTCAGAAATAACTGGAAACACACTCAGCATCCTTAGCTTTAAAAAAAGCCCAGGCACCTTCACTGGAAGAAGATATTTGCTTTTATAAATGGTGTTTCATAAACTGCCTTTCCACATGATGAAGACTAAAACTAGACCCATGTCTCTCACCATAAACTAAACCAAAATCAAAATGCATTGAAGATCTAAATATTAAAATATAAACACTAAACCTGCTGGAAGAAAGACAGGATGGAACTCTTGAAAACACAGATACAGGGAAAGAATTTATGAACAAAATTCCAATCACATGGAAAAGACTACAAAGAATCTACAACAGTGATCTCATCTTTTTTTTATTTTAAAGGGAAAAAAGAATAAAAGCAATGATACAGAATTTCATGACAATACAAAGTTAACAATGGTTAATATATCACATATTGTTATTTTCTAAGTAATTGATCAGATTATAAGATTTAGGCATGCAAAATTGATCAAACAATATAAGCACAAACCATTCTCTTCAAAGGAATAAAATAAATTAGTAGTAAAAATATCTTCGCTATTCTTTTCCTGGGCTCTCTTTTTACTCTAAAGCTTTTGCACAGCAAAAGAAATCAACAGATTAAAGAGTGTGTCATGGGGGAAAATTTTTTTCATAGCTGTTCTTCAGACAAAAGACTAATCTCTAGCATAAATATGGAATTTCAAAAATCATACCCTCTAAATTTAAAAACCCAATCGAAAAATAGGCATCTGAAATGAATACATACCTCTCAGATGAAATATTACAAATGGTAAATATATGAAAAAGTGTTCAACACCACTGATTTTTTGAGAGATGCAAATTACAGAATGCTGAAATTCCTTCTCACTCCAGAAATACTGGCTATTATGTAAAAATCAATCAATACCAAATACTGGAGGGGCTGTGGGGTAAAAGTAACCTTTCTTCACACTTGTTTGCATTGTAGACTTGTGCAACCACTGTGGAGATCAGTGTGGAGATCCCTCAAAAGAGAAGGACTAGAGATCCAGCTAGTCGCCTTCTTAGTATCTTCACAAAGAATTAAAAGCATCATATCACAGCCATATATGCAGACACATGTTTACAGCAGCAAAGTTGTAATAGTTAAATGTTTGTTTAGTGCAATGGAGTATGTCTCAGGTAGAAAGAAGGATACACTTGAGACATTTATAGGTACATAGATGCCCATTGAGAACATACTCTTAAGTAAAATAAGTCAGACACACATGTAAAGATCACAGTGTTTCTCTGGTATGAGAAATGGAAACTGAAAATAAGAACCAAAATATAGATACTGTGAAACAGAACAATAAGTTCAGATACGGGCCAATACTTAGGAGTTAGGAAGGGGAAATGAGGAAAAGCAAAAGGAAAAAACTAGGAAAAGTCTGACAAGATGGAAACAAAGATTTTGTAAAAAGGAGGGGAAGAGGAAGGGAGGGGAAGGGAATGGGGAAAAAAAGCAGAAGCAATGTATAGCATATGCAGATACAAATTCCCTAGGATGAATGGGATCATTGTATGCATATAAAATGTATGAATAATCTTAATTTTAAAAAAAGAAATGTAAGAAATATGAATGTAGACCTTGAGGAGATCAGATAGGATTTGGTAAAGGAGTAACAGAGGAGGCAATGGAAGGGATAGTAAAAGTGATGAAGTTACGATATACATATAGACTTAGATATTATATATATATATATATATATATATGTATGTATATATATATATATATATATATATATATACACATCAATTACTCAAGAAGAATGGAGCTACTACATATCTCAACATATTCTGATAAAAAAATTAACAGAAACAGTAACAAGAAAAAATAAACTTCAAGTTGGGGGTGGTGGCTTATGTCTGTAATTTCAGCACTCAAGAGCTTGATACAGCAGGACAGGTGAGTTTGAAGCCAGTCTGGGCTACATAGTGAGTTCAAGGCCAGTCTGAGCCACATAGTAAAACCATGTCTCAGGAAACAAACTAACAAAAAACATAAATAAAAAAAATTCAGTGATCATTGATCATCCAATATAGATTACAATCTCTCATATTAAATTTAAAAAGTTTCAAGAAAATAAATCTGATAAAAATTACTGGGTATCTGCCATTTTAGTACATCTATCTAAACTGTTTATACTTATATACATATAATGTGATAAAGCATTTTTGAAACTAAAATAATATGACAAAATACACAAATGTAGCTAAAGTGGGACGTGTGGATCATATCTTATGTGTGGGAGGTACATGAAACACACAGGACAGAAATAAAGCCGATCCCTAGATGAAATATCCCTCACTTACAGAGTCAGAAAATCAGCCATCCTGAGTTTCTGACTTGTGCACAGTACATCTTTTGGGCAATCATTTGAGGTATCAAAATGGTAGAACTATTTTTGTCTATGAGGAGTTTTGGATATTGAGTCATAAGGGATGGAGAGTAGGCCAGTGAAAACACCACAGAAAAGCCATGCCCAGTCAGCAAGAACAGTTGCATCACCCCTCACAGGGAATTTGTTTGTTCTGAATTCATTGATTCGGTCTGTGTGTCCGCTGTTTTTGAGCAAGTCGTCTGTCTTCCACATCCAGGTGAAATTCTGAGCATAATTCTCAGGTAACCAGCAACAGGTAAGCAAACGCTCTAGTTAATGATCTGGACCTGAGAGAAGGCAATGTGATATAATTTAATTCAGGAGAAGACGTGAGGAAAGCACCCGAATGAAGGGATGAGAAACTGGTCCCCCAAGAGCCTCTTGGATGACTGTCACCAAGACACATATCATCCACACTTTCATCAATGTTCCAACTGCTCTCATACTGCCAGACATCTATATCTCTTCACATCTATATCTGGTTGCCATTTTCCTCCTGAACAAAAATCTGTGTGTTCTCAAATATGTTATCCTTACAAAGTAGTCTTTCATTTACATGAATCATTTGAATAAACAAGGGAAAAGTTTCATTCATTGTGTAACTTTTCTAGAGATTTTCTAACAGAATACCACAGTCTTGGAGGCTTAATAATTGACATTCCTTTCAATTCTATGGGCCAGAAACTCAAAAGATCAGACTATAGGTGGGGTCAGGTCTTCCGAAGGCCTCTTATTAGTTCCTAGGTGGTTGTCTTCTTTCTGTCTCCTGCAGTCTTTCCTTTAGTATTTCTGTGGCTTAATTTCCTCTTCATGCAAGGTCTTCCAACATACTGGATAAGGACTCACTCTTGAGGTCACCTTCTAAATTGATCATCTTTTCAAAGAGGCATCCATTCACATTCTACACTACTGAGAGTTAAATTTCAACATATGAATTTTGAAGGAGACAGAATTTAGCCCCTAATTGTTTACCTCTTTCCTTTTGGGGTTTTTGATCTGTCATTGCACAGAATCATTATCCTATCCATATAGGTGCCTTGTGAAGACATTGGGGAAGGTGAGGAGATGGAGAGAAGATCCAGAAGTTTCCCACAGCCCCTGTTTCACTTTCTAAAACTACCAGTAGTTTCCTAATCCTAGTGTTTCATTCTCTAAAACTACCAACTGTAGGAAAGGAAACTGTAGGAAAGGAAATAAAAGATTATTTCCTTTCCAAATAAAAGCTGTGGAGGTAGTCTAATGAAGCACAGAAACAATCACACACAATAGTGCATGACATATTTACAGAACAAAGAAATGTTGATGTTTGGCTATATTTGTTTTAGGTCTTTTAAAATGAAGTAATAAAAGCATACAAAATTTGCCACTTTGATGATCCTCTCAATCTTCTCATCTTCCTAAAGTCATGCCAACTTGATTGGTACGCAGAACTCCATGAGTGATCCTATTTTCTATCTGTAACAATACATAAAAAGCAATAAATATAACACCCATCAATTAGGCAATGAAGACATAAATTGAATGGTAATAATACAGTGAAATATTCTGGCAGTGAAGACTCATGAAGCAGAACTAAATACATCAATGTTAATAAAAGTGGCTTACCAAAAATATCAATTATAAGTGGCATACTGAGTAGGGTCCAATTTACAAATGACTGCAATAAGACAATAAAATGCAGATTTGATTATTTGGAAAAATACCAACACACATAATATGAGTTGTGGGAGAATAATGTATGTCACAGTAGGGTAGTAAATTACTGAGGGAAGAAAAAATTTAGTTTGAGCAATTACACTTAATATGGCTCTATTATTTATTGAAATAAAACAAATATGCTAAGGAGTGTAAACTATTTACTTTTAGAAGACAGCTTTCATTATTTTCTGTACTTCTATTACATATGCATGATCTATAGTGGTAATATATATACCTGTGCAGGATCAAAATGCTTAACATTTTCTCATTCAGTAGGTTTTTTCCTTAAAATTTTTCTCTAGTTAATGAATTCATAATTTTGGTGATTGATGATCCCCAAATTTAGGGATTGATAAATTATCATTTATTTACCATTTAATTCATTTGTCATGCAATATATATATTTATACTAAATGGATATTTATTTGTATTTTTGATGTTACTTTCCTTCCTGTTCTACATGATCAAGACTGTTAGGGGTAGTTTCAACACAAGAACGATTCCATGTAATTTGCACTCATCAAACTTTCTTCCTTTTCTTTTGACTCAACCACATCATCTCATAACATTTTTCTGACAGGTGAAAAATGAAAAATGTCATGTGCTGCTCATCGGACACACACAGACACTGTCAAGGTTAACAGAGGAGTCCCACCTGCCCATACTTGTTGGCAGGTTTTGCTCTGTTTATCCTCACTGAAGTTTTCCTTTCCAAATTTATTGAGATATAATTGCATGAACAAAAATTACCTATATTCAAGATATGTTATGTGGTGCTTGGAGAAATACATTTTGTAAAGTGATTATCACATTATAGCTAATCGACACATCCACCAGGTAGTTTCCATTAAGCCAGTGAGGATGCCCAGGGTTCTCTTCCTATCAAAAACAGTCCTTCATCCCAAAGTAAGTGTGCAGGCCTCAATGAAGTGTGTGAGTCTAGTATGATACAAAATGATTATAGCTGTCTCCCTCTTCCTCAGAAGATGAAGAGTCTCTTCAGAGACTCAATTGATAAGAAGCCTGATTTTTTAGTCTATTATCTTTTAAAACTATCTTTCAAATAGCAAAGATAGTTTTACTGTCATTGGTTTTAATAAGTGCCCCTGAATTCCTTCACTGTTTCATTTAGCTATTTGATTGGTGTTTATTAAGTTAATTAAATAAACATCCTTGTCTCATGTCTCAAAAGA
>PVJX010039839.1:0-15536 GCA_004027295.1 Dolichotis patagonum | reverse complement strand
CCCTCTCAGGACTGTTTCCATTGCTTTCCACAAGTTCTGGTATGATGTATCTGCATTTTCATTTAATTGTAAATCTTGTTTAATTTCTTCCTCTATTTCATCCATGACCCACTGATTATTTATAGGGGTGCAATTCAGTTTCTATATGTTCATGGAGGTTTTGTGCTTTCCTTTGCCATTAATTTTCAAATTCATTGCACTACAATCAGATAACATGCATGGTATAACATCAGTTCCTTTGCATTGAATTCATCATGTTTAATGGTCTAGAATATGGTTTACTTTAGAGAACATCCCATGTGCAGCTGAAAAGAATGTAAATGCTAATGATGTCGGGTGGAAGAACCAGAAGCATCTAAGTACATTTATTCACAGAATTGGTTCTTTTCTGAGAGTTCTTTGCTAATTTTTGCCTAGTTGATGTATCTGTTTGTGACAATGGGCTATTGAGGTCTTCCATTACAACTGTGATATTGATTCTTTGACTATTTGTATTTATTATTAATTATCTTATATATTTGGGTGCTCCCAAATTTGATGCATACATATATATGCTGGTTATCTCTTCCTCTTGAAGTTTTCCCCTAACAATAGTGTAGTGACTAATAGTGGTTGATTGTTGTGTCAACCTGAGACATTTAGAAGCTTAACTAAATTGGTTCAGCAATTCTACACTCAAAGGTGTAGAAGACTCACCCTAGGGTGTCTCATCACTTGGAGGTAAGAAGGGAAGGAGGAAGGATAAATGCATTCCATTCTTTGGAGAAGCTCCAGTCTTCAACTTTGGTTTGGGCCTTTTCTCCTGGCTTTCAGTGTAGACTCATCAACTTTCCAGCAAACTCTTCAGCTTTTCATCATGGAGCCTTTGGCCTTCTGTCACAGACCCATGACTCTGCTGGTGTGGACTTGCATGAGACAGTAGGGTGAACTCTAGGCCTTGGATTGGATCCTTCAGCCTCCAGCATGTAGACATTCTCTGCTCACTTCCTCATCTGACTCCATGGCTGATCATCATAAGCCAATCTTGTTATTTCTTATACATTTGTATATCTTGTGTTATATCTATTTTCTCTAGTAAAACACTGACTAATACAGTGACCTTTTTAAATCACTTTTCATCATTATTGGTTTTACATTCATATTTTATGCACACAGAATATCTACCCTTGCTTTTTTGTGGATTCCTGTTGCTTGGCAGATTGTTTTCTATGTTTGACTTTCATTCTATGAATTTCTCTTTGAATTACCTGAGTTTTGTATTTAGTATACTTTTAGATCTTGTTTATTGATGCACTTTGCCAGTCTGTTTCTTTTGATCAATGCATTGAGGTCATTTACAATCATGTAAACATTGATGTAACTCATATGTTTTGGTTTATCTCTCACATGGTATTTTCCTAATTTTGGTTCCCTGCTTTCCCCCTTTGTTTAATTGCTTGTCCTGTCTGGTGGTTTCCTTCTGTTGTTGTTCTTGGAATTGTGAATAATTCTTTCTGTTTTAAAGTATCTCTCAGTTCTCTTTGTAGGCTTGGTTTGGAGCTCATGAATTTCTTCAGTTGTGCTGTGTCATGGATACATCTTATTTCTCCATTAATTTGGAAACATATCTTTTCAGAGTACACCAATCTGTGTTGGAAGTTGTTTCATTTGGGACTTGAAACACTTCACTCCAAACTCTTCTTGACTTTAAGGTTTGTGTTGAGAAGTCTGCCACAATTATGATGTTCTTTCTTTTAAATGTGATCTGTTTCTTTTCTAAGTTTCTAGGTTGATGCTTGCTTATTTCTTATGATATGTAGGCTTACCCCTAATATTGAGGCTTCCCTAGGAGATGTCTGCTCTTCAATGATGTGTTATAAATGTAGCCAACTCTTTATAGCTCTCCCAAGAAGCTACCTTCCCAATTTGTAAAGGATACAACTTGACTATTTGGCTCAGCTCCCATTCCTGTCGTACTGGTCTATAGTGATGATTATAACCCCATACAGTAACAGTGTTATCATATGGGGGAAAACTGTTTATAACATGTATGATATCATATTTAAAGTAGTACAGTTAGTATTAATGATACTTTCAAGTGCAGCTTAACTGCTGACAAACTCTGGTAACCATTAACCTGCTACCTCCATCCACAGTAGCAAACTCTGTTACATAACAAAATCAAATGTATACCATGCACTTGAATGCAGACACTTCTCTGGTAGTGGAATGCTTTTACCATTCTGTGGGGGGGCAGGGAACAACATTAAGGTGGGCAAATGAGAGGCTAAATTGATGAAGGAGGTCAGATATAGTATAGTCAAACTTGGAAGTCAAAGGATGATCACCCATTTTGGAAAACTGAGACACAGGAGGAAAAGAATGAAATAGAACGTGAAGTAATCAGAGAGGACAGACAGCATGATTACTCACTTGAAAGTATAATTTCAAGAAGTAGCCCAGAAAAAAAAGAGAATCAATAGAAGACAATAAAAGTTAAAGATATGAAACTTAAACAATGAAAAAAGAACAAAGATAAATAAAACGAAAAAGAAAAAAGAGAAGAAAGAAATCAAAAGGAGCCCAGAGAAAGCGAGTACAGAGAAAAAATGCCAAATACAAAAATAGCCACAGAATACAAAATGAAACAACACAATATCCAGCCAGACAGGAAAGGGATAGCCAATCAGACAAACAAGGGAGAATAAAATAGTAAAATACCTCTGGTGTTTATGGTTCTGTAATAGTGTTCATATTGACCTCAGTAATGTGCTAAGTGTGAAGCTGATCTTGGCCTCTGTATATGCATGCTGGGACTGGCTTTCTGATGGTGGAGTGCTCTAGAGTCCAACTCCTGGTTCCTAGCTGCTGCATAAGATGCTTACACATTGGTCATCTTAATGATTACTCCATACTCCAAAGGCATGTGTGCTCCTGTGCACCCAGGGCCCAGGTTCTGTCCTCAGTCTTGGGGTTTCTGATCAGACCATCCAGCAAAGGCATGTGCCCTTACACTCTCCAGGTCCCACTGCCCCTGCAGCAATAGGAGGCACAGAGCATGGACTCAGACTCTTCTGGCAGGCCCCACTACACCAAGGACAAATGAGAAAGTGCAGAGTGCAGATGCACAGTCTTCTTTCAGGCCCCACTGTCTCAGCATGTGTTACTAACTCACACCACATAATTCAATTTATAAATACATGTAACCATTGAACAAGGCATTGTCTAGAATTTATGTCATGCAAATACTCATATAATTTTGCAATCATTATCACACACTTACATTTTTATTACACAAAAGTAAATGAAGAAAATGAGGATGAAGTAAAAGCTAAATCAATAAAGACATAGCTGAGAGTGTGGCAGACTTTTGTCAGCCCGAAGGAGAGAGACCCTGGCGCATTGGGACCTGCACTGTGTGGTTGACTCAGGGTGCCAGGAGAACAAGGAACTCCTCCCCTCTCTGGGGGGCGGCTGAGAGTGTGGCAGACTTTCAGCAGCCTGAAGCAGAGAAACCCTGGCACATCAGGACTTGAACCATGCAGTTGACTTGGGGTGTGGGAGAACAAGGAACTCTTCCCATCTCTGAGGGGTGACTGTGATCCTGCCTGTGTGTGGGCTGAGAATCAGACATCTCATGTCATCCTGTCCCCCATCCCGTGTCCCCACCTCTCTTCCCCCTGCTTAGCAAGTGGGAGTCAGTGAACTACACATCTTGTGAAAAGATTGGATATGTTATTTAGAATGAGCTTTCCATACACAAAGATAAGGACAACCATTTGGAAGAAAACAAGAGACAATATGACAGATAGTGAAGATCTCTGGTTATCTAGCTTTGAAATTTATGCTTTCTTATGTCCCATTCTGTTCTGTTTTGTTGTGTTTAATTTTATTCCCTTTTAAAATAAAATTAAAAAAACAAAGACAGCAACTCAGTCAAACTAATAGTTATATATATGAAGAAGGTTGAATAGATAAACACTGAATGATTTATGCATCAGAACTAAGCAAAGTGATAGCAAACAAATAGCAGAAAACCTGATTTTATAATGAAAGGACTGCAGCACCATGAACTATGAGGACTCTGCTTTCTTTTTACTTTTTGGATGTCAAAAATTTTATTTTTAGAACATGTATTTATCTTCAATAAATAAAAGTTAAACATAATACATTTTTCACTATGTAACAAAAACATATGTAGATTCATTCACATTAAGAGATTTTCAGTTGACAACAAGACAGTAGCAAAATCACTTAAAAACACTAATAATAATAATAAACACTACTGTAATTTTGATGAATTTTCAATTTCTCAAAGTGTTTAACTTGAAATATATTTAAAAGATTTCATTTGATTTAAATGTCATTTAGGTTGTTCGTCTAAAATTAGCATAAGATTTCCCCTGTGCAAAGCATTCTGAGAAAAGTAGTACTATCACCTGATATATCACTTTCCAACATCAATACATATTAATATTTTACCATCTGTGCTTCCAATATTTTTGAGTGCATGGTACAGGATGTTGAACACAGGGCCTTTGTAATCAACAACAGCACCTGTTTTGCATTTTAATCTTGAGAAAGGTCTTCACTAAATCTCAAACTTTTATTGGCTGGAATGGAATTTGAGATCCTCCTATCTTAATTTTCTAAGTGGCTGGAATAAAATACATTTAATCTGTAATTTCTGTGCAATCTTTTCATCTTGGATCTCAGACATTAACGCCAAGCATGGTATTATTCTGCATTTAGAAATTCTACTCAAAAATACAATGAAAAGTCAATTCTTTACTTCACTGAACTATTTGGCAGACCTATCCATATTAGCAGACACGTCACTAATTTTAAAAATGTAAAGTCTTAAAAGGGAAAAATAATATCTCAGGGAAAATTAGGAATAAAAAAAGTAAGGGTAAAGAAAAAATATTTAAATTATATAAACACACTTATGATAGCTAAGATGATTGTGCTACAAATCTGTAAGTTCTTGGAACAAAATGATTCACATTCATAGAACTGGAACAATTGTGCATATTATTGTATGCTGATCTGAGGATCTTTTGAAGTTCATTATGTAAATTAACTACCCTAGTTATGCTCATACCACCTTGTTTTGAATGCCTATATGTCAGTGTTGTGGGCTCTTTGCTCTTGTTTATATGACTTTTTTGTTTCATGTTTTTCTAGGAATTTTTTGTTTTGTCTTGTTTTCTTTTGTTTTCCCTCCAATAGAGAAAAGATAGGTATAGATGTAGAGACTCATGCATACGAAGAACTTCTCCTAAACAGTTTATGAGAATCAGTTATATAATGCAGGATGAAATGAACAGCTACTTTGAAGAAAAAGAGACACTAAGTTACACAGTGATGATTCCGTAGCATTATGATGTGAAATTCAGCAATACTCTTATTCTTTGTTCAGAGTGGTTTTAGTCTATTTTTATTGTTTAATTTCAAAATACATGAAGGTATAAAGAGCTATTTTGAATAGAATGAGAGGTATTAAGGCAGCTTTTGTTGACTTCTCTATTGTCTGGTTTGGAATGTCTACAATGCCTTCATTATCCTATTCTGATCAGTTGTATATGATTTTGTTTTGTATAAATTCATTGTGTGTGAAGATATGGACAACTATTTAGAAGAAAACAAGAGACAATATGATATACAGTGTAGATTTTCAGTTGTCTTGCTTTGAAATCTGTGTCTCCTATATTGTTTTCTTATTATCTATTTTGTTCTGTTTAATGTTATCCTCTTTAAAATAAAATTTAAAAAATCAAAAAAATAAAATTAAATAAATAAAAATGTAAAGCTTAATTTATCAATTTAATATAATTTACAGAACAATTGGTTGATAAACCTGCTACTTTGAATCATTGGGAATCAGAGTTTCCTACCTTAATAACAGCCACAGAGACCCTGCTGCACAAAGAGACTGATATCCACATAACCCATTTTACCTACTCCATCAACCCCTAATTCTCTCCCTCCCTCTGCTTTTTCTTGGTCCATCTCTCCCTGTTTCATTTCATGCACTGTTTTTTTTTTTTTTTGGTTTGGTTTTGAGATAGGGTATCTCTATGTAGTTCAGGCGGGCCTTAAAATCACAGCAATCATCCAGGCTCAGCCTCCTAACTGCTGAAATTACAAGTGTGTATCACCACACTTGACTCAGGTTATTTTTGTAAAGAAACAAGACTATATTATTTGTGTGCTTTGGCAATCCACTCTTAGAAAAATTCCCCTAATAGTTCCCTTAATTTTTCTTCAGTATAATTTTTGGGTGCCATGTAATATCCCACTGTGCAGATATACAATGGTTGACAGAATACATTTTCTAAGGGTATTTTTAAGATAGTTTTTGTCCCAAGAATAATGTCCTTGGGTGTACTTTGCACTAGAATCTTTGTACACATCTCTTCATTTGCTTGGAATAAATTCTTCATCATGGAAACACTGCAAGCCCTGGACTCCTCTGGGATTTTGACTTTTTAAATTTTTTACATTTTTTTTACTTTTTATATTTTAAAGAGAAAAAACAAACAAAACAGAACAAAGCAAATCAGAATAGAACAATGCGAGCAACACAAGACTTCAAAACAAGTCAACAGGAAATCAACAGTGGCTACCATAATGTCTCTTGTTTTCTTCAAAATAGTTTTTCATATCTTCACACACAACAATATCAAGCATAACAAATAGTATAAAACAAATCAAAAGAATGAAAGCATTATAGGACTTCAACACCAGATAATAGGAAATGAAAAATGGTTTTCATAATGTCTCATTTTCTTCAAAACAGTTGTCCATACTATCACACATAATAAAATCAACCAAACACAACAGAATAAAAATGATTATACAAATGAATGAAAACATTATAGGACTTCAAAACAAGATAATAGGTAACCAACCATGAATACAATAATATATCCCATTATGTTCAAAATAGCTGCTCATGTCATCAGACCCAGTAAAATCTAAGAAAAAAATACAGAACAAAGCCAAGCCTAACAAAATTGTGAAAACAATACCAGAGTTTAAGAAAAGACTGTAAGAAGTTAACAGTGTCACCACATTCTCCTCCCAGGTGTTTCCAACCTTATGACTTTTATACTATACATTGTGCTTTTTTGACCCAAGTCCTTCTGTTTTTTATGCGAGGGTTCACCTGTATAAGTTTAAAATGTTTAACCCATGAACATGATCTCAACTTGCATCCATTTACCAACAAGAGCCTCAGGATTATTCTATTTTATAGTTGGGTAGCTTTCCATGGTATGAAAATATCATATGTTTCTTTTTTTAAATTTTTATTTAAAAAGAAAAAAAAAACAAACAAAACAGAAAGAAGGGTAGCATCAATACAGAATTCCATAGGAAAAAAAGAAAAGAAAAAAAAAACCTAAGAAACCACTACTTGGTATGTTCCATACTGTCACCTTGGAAATATTAGTTCAAGTTACAAAATTAAAGCATACAAAGTAGACATTCAAACAGTGAGACTGTTAACAATTCTGCTCAGCAATCTAACAAAAACAGTAATATGGTCATCTACCTTACACACTTAAACATGTATTTAGTTATAGCCTTTAGGGCACTTTCTTTTCCTCTCTTTTTTACAGTATTAATTATGCATTTTGAGCTTTATTACTCCTACAGTTCTTATCACTTTTTATACTAGAGACACAATGTGATATTTATAAATATGATTCTTATTATTTCACTGATGAGGATAGTCTCACATTGTTTCCATTTCCCTATGAAGGCCTCAATATCATCCTTTTTCATAGCTGAGTAATATTTCATTGTGTAAAAATACCACATTTTTTTCATCCACTCTACAGTTGATGGACATCTTGGTTGTTTCCAAGATTTAGCTATTACAAATTGTGCTGCTATAAACATGAGTGTACATATGTCCCTGTGAGATGAACTTTTATGTTTTTCTTGAAAAATACCCAGGAGGGGAATTGGTGGGTTGAATGGAGCTTCCAATCCTAATCTTCTGAGAATTCTCCATATTGATTTCCATAGCAGTTGCACCAGTCTGCACTCCCACCAGCAGTGGAGCAGTGTGCCTTTTCCACCGCAGCCTCAAAAACATTTGTTATCAGTTGATTTCTTGATGGCGGGTATTCTTTCTGGTGTGAGATGATATTTCAAAGTTGTTTTAATTTGCATTTCTCGAATGACCAGTGATGGTGAACATTTCTTCATGCATTTATTTGCCATTTGTATATCTTCATCTGAGAAATGTGTGGTCATCTCAGATATCCATTTGTGGAAAGGGTCTTTGAACTTGGGGGGCTTGATGTTTTTCAATTCTTTATATGCTCTTGATATAAGTACTTCTTCTGAATGGCTGATGACTATAATTCTTTCCCATTCTTTGGGTTTTCTTTTCACTCTGTTGGTGATTTCTTTTGAAGTGCAGAAAATTTTCAATAATATGAGATCCGAGTTGTTCATTCTCTGAAGTGAATCCTGTGCAGTATGAGATTTGTTCATGAATTCTCTGCTTACCGCTATGTCTCCAAGACGTCTATCCACCTTATTTTCTAGTAGATTTAGTGTCTTTGTTTTAATGTTTAGGTCTTTGATCAACTTAGACTTTAGTTTATTGTATGGTGATAGGCATGGATCACGTTTCTGTCTTCTGCAGGTGAAGAACCAATTTTTCCAACACCATTTATTAAAGAGGCTATGCTTCCTCCAATGAACTTGTTTAGAACCTTTGTCAAATATCAGGTGGCTAAGTGTCTTTGTACTTATACTTGCATCTTCTAATCTGTTACATTGGTTCTCAGGTCTATTTCTTTTCCAGTACCATTCTGTTTTTATGATTGTAGCTTTGTAGTACAGTTTCAAGTCAGGAATTTTGATATCCCTTGCCTTGCCTTTATTGCCCAGAATTGCCTTTGCTATTCTAGATTTCTTCTGGTTCCAAATGAATTTTAGGAGTGTTTTCTCTAGATCTTTTGGGTATGTCAATGGTATTTTGATTGAGATTGCTTTAAATCTGTATAACAGTTTTGGGAGTATGGCCATTTTCACAATGTTGGTTCTTCCTAGCCAAGAGTATGGAACATCCTTCCATTTTCTAATATCCTCTTCAGTCTCCTTTTTAAGCATAGTATAATTTTCAGCATATAGGTGTTTTACATTCTTAGGTTGATTCCTAAATATTTAATTTTTTTAGATGTTATTGTGAAGGGTGATATTTCCATAACTTCTCTCTCAGTGAGTTTCTTGTTTGTGTACAGGAGTGCTGTTGATTTTTGAGTGCTGAAATTGTAGACGGCTACACTGCTGAATTTGTTTATTATGTCCAGTACTCATTTAATGGATTTTTGTGTCTTCTATATAGAGACTCATGTCATCTGCAAATAGTGATAATTTAAATTCTTCCTTTCCTGTCTTTATTCCTTTTTTTCTTTCTCTTGTCTGATTGTCTTGGCTAGTGTTTCCATAACTATATTGAAAAGGAATGTTGATAGCGGACATCCTTGTCTTGTTCCTGATTTTAACGTGAAAGCTTAAATTTTTGTTCATTTAGTATAATATTGGCTGTTGGTTTCTCATAGATGACCTTTATAAGGTTGAGGTAGACACCATGTGTTCTGAGTTTCTGAAGGGTTTTTATCAAGAACATGTGTTGGACTTTATTGAAAGCTTTTTCTGAATTTATTAAAATGACCATGTTGTTTTTATTTTTGGCTCTGTTGATGGGGTGTATTAAATTTATTCAATTGCATATGTTGAACCAACCCTGCATTCCTGAAATGAACTCCACTTGGTCATGATGTATAATCTTCTTGATGATTCGCTGCATTCTTTGTATTTTATTGGGAATCTTTGCATCAATGTTTATTAGTGAGATAGGGCTATAGTTTTCCTTTTTGGTTGGGGCTTTCTCTGGTTTTGCTATGAGAGTAATACTTGCCTCCAGGAATGATTTAGTGAGGATTGCTTTGTTTTCAATTTCACTGTAAAGTTTACAATGTATTGGCATCAAGTCTTCTCTAAATTTCTTGTAGAATTCAGCCGAAAATTGATCAGGACCTGGGCTTTTCTTTGTTCATATGTTTTTTATGAAGTTTTCAATTTCAATAGCTGATATTTGATCATTGAAAATTGTTATGTCTTCATGGTTGAGCTTTGATATTTCATGTTTCCAGAAATCTGTCCCTTAACTATGTGTTTTCCTCTCTATGTGAGTAGCGTTTTTCAAAGTAGGTGTCTATGATCTTTTGAATTTTTATGGCATCTCAATTATTTGCCATCTTTTCACTATTTCTTGTGTGAATTTGAGTTTTTTATTTTTGTATAAGGTTGGCTAGAGGTTTGTCAATTTTGTTTATTCTCCCAAAAAGCCAAGTTTTTGATTCATTAATTATTTGTATTGTGTTTTTAGTTTCAATTTCATTGATTTCTACTTTATTCTTTACAATTTCCTCTCTTATGTGAGCTTTGGGTTTAACTCACTCTTCTTTTTCTATAAGATTGAGATGAGGCATTAGATTTTTTTGTGCTCATTCTGTTTTCTTGATATGACAATTTGTTGCTATATATTTCCCTCTTAAGACCACTTTCATTGCATCCCACAGATTACAATAGGTTGATTCCACATTTTCATTGAATTGTAGGTATTTCTTTATTTCTTCTTTAATTTCATCTGTAGCCCACTGGTTGTTCAAAAGGTTGTTATTTCATTTCCATCTATTTATGCCAGTTTTGCAATTTCTTTTGCCATTAATTTCCAATGTCATTGTGCTATGGTCAGATAGTATGCATGGGATAATCTCAATAACTTTGCATTTACTTAAGAATGTTTTATGGGATAATATAAGGTCTATTTTGGAGAATGTCCCATATGCAGCTGAGAAGAATGTGTATTCTGATTTGGTTGGGTGGAACACTCTGTAAAAATCTACTAAGTCCAATTGCTCACTGGTATTATTCAGTTCTATTATTTCTTTGCTGACTTTTTGTCTAGTTGATCTATCTCTTTGTGATAATGGGGTATTCAGGTCCCTTGTAATATTTGTGTTCTTGTGTATTTGGCTTTTCAAGTCCTGTAGTATCTCTTATATAGTTGGGCATGCCTGTATTTGGTGCATATGTATTTATAACTGTTAGTTCCTTCTCTTGAATTTCTCCACTTACGAGTATGTAGTGACCTTCTTTGTCTCTTTTAATCATTTTAGGTTTGAGTTCACATTGTCTGCCAAAAGAATTGTCACCCCTGAAT
The DNA here is from genome assembly GCA_004027295.1 of Dolichotis patagonum. Taxonomy (NCBI): domain Eukaryota; kingdom Metazoa; phylum Chordata; class Mammalia; order Rodentia; family Caviidae; genus Dolichotis; species Dolichotis patagonum. The sequence continues at coordinate 4,303 of PVJX010039839.1, read as the reverse complement.
TTTTCTGGGTTCCTGTTACACGGAGTACTGTTTTCCCTCCTTTCACTTTTAATCTATCAGGCTCATTTTGAGTCAGATGCCTTTCTTGTACACAGCATATTTTGGGATCCTGTTTCTTGATGCATTCCGTCAACCTGTTTCTTTTGATACTTGAATTGAAGCCATTTACATATATGGATATCACCGATATGTACTGGCTTGACTTTGCCATGTTGTGTTACTATTGTTAGTTTCCTGCTTTCCTCCCTTGTTTACTTTCTTGTGCAGCCTGGTGATTTCTTTGTGTTCTTGTTCTGGAGATTGTGCATATTTTTATCTCTACCTATGTTGTCCTTCAGCACTCTTTCTAAAGTTGGTTTGCTGGAAATGAATTTCTTCAGCTGTTCTTTGTCGTGGAAGTATCCTGTTTCTCCATTAAATTTGAAAGACAGTTTTGCTGGGTACCTCAGTCTGGGTTGAAAGATGTTTTCTTTTAGGAGTTGAAAGACTTCACTCCAAACTCTTCTTAACTGGAAGGTTTGTGCTGAGAAGTCTGTGTGATTCTAATAGGCTTTCCTTGATAGGTGGGTTGTGTCTTTTCTCTAACAGGTTTTAGTATTCTTTTTTTATGTTGCATGTCTGAGATCTTAATTATTATATGTCTGGGAGTAGATTTATGTTGGTTATGACTCTTAGGCATTCTGTATGCCGCACTTATTTGTATATCAGATACTATCCCCATGTTTGGGGAATTTTCTGCCATTACTTCCATGAAGAGCTTAGCTATATTCTTTGCATTGTCTCCTGCCTCCTCACTGATGCCTATTAATCTAACATTGTTTCTCCTGGTATCATCTTGTAAATGCTGGATTGTTGTTTCATGCTACTTTGTTGGTTTTATAAGCTCTAAACTTTTGAAATAGCTATTTGTGTTCCTGTCCACAAGGGTCAGAATTTATATCCTCAGCTTCATTTATAATTTTTTTTTATTTTGAAGACAATAAAACAAAAGAGGGCAGAAACAAGCAGATCAGAATGGAACAACATGAGCAACACAGCACTTTACAATAAGACAACCAGACATTAACAGGAGCTATCAAAATATCTCTTTCTCTGCTATAGTTGAGCATAGTTTCAAATACAGTAATATCAACCATAACAGAATAGTATAAAACCATTCAAAAGAATGAAAGAATTACAGGGCATTCTGAACCGAATAACAGAGAATGGTCAATGGCTACTATAATATCTCACTTTCAATAAAACATTTGTTTATACTATACATATATTAAAATACCAATAAGACACAACATGATAGAACTGATGCTAATAGAAGAATAAGAGCATGGTAGGACTTCTAAGCAAGACGATATTAAATCAGCAATGGCTGCCATAATGTTTTATTTTTTTCAAAACAGCTGTTCATATCATCACACATAATAAAGTCAAACAAAACAGAATAAAACAATTCCAACTGATGAATTAAAGCATTGAAAGGCTTCAAAACAATGAAATGGGGAATCATCATTAGCATAAAATCTTATATACTCTCACCAATTATCATACTAAGGAGAATATACGGTATTTACAAATGAGAGTTTGGTTTATTTGCTTATGTGTATGGTCTCAAATTTTGTCCAATTATTTATAAATATCTCAATGTGATCATTCTTTATAGCTGAGTAGTACACCATTGTATAAAAATACCACAACTTTTTTATCCATTCCTCAGTTGACAGGCACTTAGGCTTTTTCCAAGATCTGGCTATTACAAATTGTGCTGCTATAAACATGGGGGGCACATATACCACTGTGGTATCATATTTTCAGTTCTTCTGGGAATATGCCTAGAAGTGGAATACTCAGCGTTATTTAAACAGCTTTGCAGGCTTTCAATACAATTTTTGTTTTTTGCATATCTCTTTGAATTTGTTTTGTGGATTCTGCTTGTTTTCTGCATTGTTCATTCAATGTTTCCATCAATTTGACATGCTCCTGTAGTTTCTTATCTATTTCTTCTCTAGCTATGTTGAGCAATTCATTTTCTAAGGTTGTTACTTTGTCTTTAAATAAGACATTATTTCTAATTTGAGTTCATCTATAGCCTCATGGATTTGTTTCTTTACTTCATTTGCTATCTCTTCAGAGATTTCTGGTGTATGACATTTAAGGTCCTCTATTACATTATCGCCTGCACTTGCCCCTGATGGACTAGATGTTTGACATTGCATTTTTCCTTTTTGTTTAGTAATTTTCACCATTTGGGTAAATTTCTGGGCTTTGTATCCCAACAGTCACAACTTTCTGTAGTGTGTGTTTTAGGGTCCTACTGTGTGCTTGATGTTTGTCAAATTGCTGGGTACCACAATGAAGAGGAGATCCAGTCTCCTGAATTCCTCATACATGGCCTCTTGGGCGAGTCCTTTATTCTTTCTAGGCTAACTAGCACAGAAGTATTGACGTAGGGCAGCTCTTAGTTTCTGCTGTTGTTATATAGGTTGTTGCTTGTCACCAGATCTCCCTGGCTATAGTGTTTGTGTCAGCTGAGGCCCTACTATGTCACTGTGGGTCTCATAAGTTCTTTTAATGTCCTCTAAGTTGGGCTTGCATTATTGGTGCACTCCTCAACCTGTCTGATGTTCTCTGTGGGGGAGGTGGTTACCACACTCTTACCATTTAGCCAAGGTCTTACAACTGGAGGGAGTTTTACTTCTGCTCCTATTTACCCACTGCTGACCTCTATTTTAGGTGTCAAACTCACTACACTGACTGGAGACTGATGAGGTCTTCTGTTTGGGTGAGGGGTTCCTGAGTCTCTCATTGAGCCAGCATGGTAGTTCACTGTACTGCAAGGTTCTGATGTTCCTGGTGGAAATGTGAACCCAGCAGCTGCTGTCCCAGGCAGCTCAGGCCTGCAGTGGGTTTCCTTGATGTTGCTGGAGGAAGGCTGGGCCCAGCTACCATGGTCCCAGGGAGCTCAGGCCTTCCACCACCAGGCTCCTTGATGCTCCTGGCAGGTGAAGGGCAGGGCCAACAGCAGCAGTCCCAGGCAGCTTAGGCCTGCAGCTGGCATCCTCGATGTGCCTGGAGGAAGGACAGGCCCAGCAGTGGCAGTCCCTGGTAGCTCATGCCTGCACCAGGCTCCCTTAATGTTGTTGGAGGAAAGGCAGGCCCAGCAGCAACAGTCCCAGGCAGCTGAGACCTGCAGCAGTCTTCCTTAATGTTCCTGGAGGAAAGGAGGGCTCAGCAGTGACAGTCTCACAAATTTTATCTCTTTTAAAGTATCTCTCAGTTCTCTTTGTAGGCTTGGTTTGGAGTTTATGAGTTTCTTCAGTTGTGCTTTCTCATGGACATATATTATTTCACCATTCATTTGGAAACATAGCTTTTCCGGGTACATCAATCTGTGTTGGAGGTTGTTTCTTTCGGGACTTGAAATACTTCACTCCAAACTCTTCTTGACTTTAAGGTTTGTGTTGAGAAGTCTACCATAATTCTGATGTTCTTTCTTTTAAAGGTGATCCATTTCTTTACTGTGTTTCTAGGTTGATGCTTGCTTATTTCTTATGATATGTAGGCTTACCTCTAATATTGAGGCTTCCCTAGGAGATGTCTGCTCTTCAATGATGTGTTATAAATGTATCCAACTCTTTATAGCTCTCCCAAGAAGCTACCTTTTCAATTTGTAAAGGATACAAGATGACTATTTGGCTCAGCTCCAATTCCTGTGGTACTGGTCTATAGTGATGGTTACGACCCCATATAGCAACAGTGTTATAATAAAGGGGAAAACTGTTTATAACATGTATGATAGCCTGTTTAAAGTAGTACAGTTAGCATTAATGATAGGTTCAAGCACAGCTTAACTGCTGACAAACTCTGGTAACCATTAACCTGCTACCTCCATCCACAGTAGCAAACTCTGTTATATAACAAAATCAAATGTATACCATGCACTTGAATGCAGACACTTCTCTGGTAGTGGAGTGATTTTACCATTGTGTGGGAGGGGGCAGGTACCAGCATTAAGGTGGGTAAACAATAGGCTAAATGGATGAATGAGGTCAGATATAGTATAGTCAAACTTGGAAGTCAAAGGATGATCACCCATTTTGGAAAACTGAGACACAGGAGGAAAAGAATGAAATAGAATGTGAAGTAATCAGAGAGGACAGAAAGCGTGATTACTCACTTGAAAGTATAATTTCAAGAAGTAGCCCAGAAAAAAAAAGAGAATCAATAGAAGAGAATAAAAGGTAAAGGTATGAAACTTAAACAGTGAAAAAGAGAACAAAGATAAATAAAGCAAAAAAGAAAAAAAAAA
>PVJX010039838.1:0-15740 GCA_004027295.1 Dolichotis patagonum | reverse complement strand
TTAAAGCAGGAGAAGGTGTCGAGAGTAGCATTATCTGTAGATTTACATTTACTCGCAGGGAACCAGAGTGTACCCTGCATGAGCAGTTGGGGCCTTACAGTGTTTAAAGAGGGGAAGTCTGCTGAAACATGTCGAATGAGGGTGAGGCGGATGTTGTCCAAAGCATCGATGGGGTTGTCCAAAGCACTGACAGGGTTAGCCTGAAAAGTCAAGGGGTTAGGAATCTCAGGTGGAAGTGTCCAGTCCATGAACGGTATCTGTTGTGGAGAGAAGTGAGGATCACAGGGCAAGCCAATGGTACAGCTAGACAGAAAGAAACGAGGGAAGGTGGGAGCATCAGATGTGACAATCAATAGGCCAGGTGGGTGGAGAACGGTAGCCCAGACAGTGACCTGTTGAGCCACTGCAGAATTTAAGGTGAGAAGTGCACACATCATGAGCTTTGAGGGTGTGTTTCTTCATATGGGGTAAAGTACGGTGTGCCTGGTCACAGAGGCTTTTGATATCACCCCAGGTGACAGACGGAGGCTGACGAGGGCAGGGATGTCGGCGGTGGCGCGTGGGCCCACCTGTCGGGCCTCTCTTGTTGTCCTCAGTGGTCAGGCATTGCATCTCCCTGGTCAGTGGCTGGTCGGACATCACAGGTGGGGACCCACTGCGGATGGGGGGCTGTTTCTGGAAAGACACAAGTGAATCCTCTGCCTTGGGTTAGTAATGGAGCAGGGGGTTGCCATTGTTGTGTTATGGGGTCCTTCCAACAAACAAGGGGGAGGGGGTAGGAGGAGCCAGGAGAGGTCCCCAATGTTTGTGAATAGGGGATAGGCCCTTGCCATCAAAAGTGAGGAGATTTACCGTTACAAGGGCCTTCATGATTAGTTCATCTGGTATGCCTCGGGGGTACAGTTCCCCCTCCTTTTTTTAATAGAGTTTTTAAGGGTTGATGAATTCATTCCATGATAGCTTGTCCCTAAGGATTATAAGGAATACCATGGTGTAAGGTGATATTATATTTAGTGCATGCTTGTTTAAAGGTCTCACTGGTGTAGCATGGCCCATTATATGTTTTTAAGTTCCAGAGTACCCCTAGCATGAGGATCGCCTTTTCTAATGCTCTTGTGGCAGTTTGGCAGTTTCTCCAGTCATAGCCATCGTCATAGTAGCCCCAGAGAAGGTGTCTTTGACTATACGAATATAGTTTAGTTTGACAAAAGGGCTGTAATGTGTAACATCCATTTGCCAACGTGCATTTGGGCAGAGGCCTCGGGGGTTGACTCCCTGAGGTTGTAAGGGTCCCCGTGGTAAGAAAGGTGCACAGGTGGCACAACTTCATACTAGGTGTTTGCAGGTGAGTTTGGGAACATCCGGGAGGAGATGATGTATAGCCTTCACGGATAAGTGAAATCTGGAGTGAAGAGTTTTAGCTTGAATAAGGGGGTCAGTTAGGGCCGTTTGTATTGCTTGTATGGAGACTAAGTTGTCAGCAGCCTGATTTCCTTGGGCTAATGGGCCTGGGAGCCCGCTATGGGAGCGAATGTGTTGGATGTACCAAGGGTGCTTGCAATGTTGGAGAGTATCTTGTAGGGTTTTTAGCACTTTGTCTAGTCTGCTTCATGTAAAGGGATGGAGAAGAAGCAGTCCTTTACATCTATTATAGCTATAAAATGAGCCCGAGGGATAGCTGTAGGAGATGGCAATCCCGTTTGTAGCACTCCCATTTTTATAATATGTTTGTTAACGTCTCTAAGATCTAAAATTTATTTTTGTCTTTTTTGTGTATCACGAATACTGGGAAGTTCCAGGGGCTGTTTGAAGGCTCTATATGTCCCTGTTGAAGTTGTTCTTTAACTAATTGATTAAGTGCCATTAATTTCTGGGACATCAAGGGCCACTGTTCCATCCATACAGGCTCATTAGTGTCCCATTGTAACTGTATGGGTTGCGGTTTTACCATCGGAGCAGTAGCACCTATGGGAGGGGAGTGGCTCTATGGTTAGTTTGACATTTGGTTGAGCAAGGATGTCTCTACCCTAAAGGACTTGAGGGAGCCCCTTTAAAAAGAGTGATTGGAAATGGCCAGAGTGCTCCTCATTATCTCTCCATGATAGCAAAGTAGCTGTTTGGGTGGCAGGTTGATGGCCAGTGGCCCCTTGGACTAGGGGTCCAGGAGCTAAAGGCCAGAATTATGCATATGGGTCAAAAGGTAAACAGGAGTGCTCAGCCCCAGAATCAATTAAATCTGAGATTGTCATTTTCTCAATGGTCAAGGTAAGTAATGCCTTATTTTGAGTTATGGGTACAGTCCACAGGATCTGAGAAGACGTTCTTATTTCCCTCTTTTGTGGTCAGGCTGAGGGTTGCCCTTTTGGAAGTTTAAAGGATTGCCATCTTTGTCTGTTTTGGATCTACAGTCTTTAGCCCAGTGATACCCTCTTTTACATTTAGGGCACAGTGTAGGGGGCCTTGGTTTAGTAGTGTTGGTATGTTGTCCCTTTTGTGGGCAGTCTTCCTGGCAATATGGCCAAGGGTTTTACACGTGAAGCAGAGTGGTAGGCTGGCAGGGCCTATTTGTAGGTGAGCTGCCAGGGCTGCTGCTAGGGCTTGTGTGCCTTGGGCATTTACTTCTCTGCAAGCTAGGATCCATCTGTCAGGGTCTTCATTTTTAATGGGCGCTATTAATGTCCTGCGTGTGGGGGTAGCTCCTTCAAAAATCAACTCTATAGCCAGAGCCTTAGAAGCTCCCTCATGTTGTACCTTTCATTTGCAGGATTCTAGAACTTTAGAAACAAAGGAGGAAAGTCCTCATTAGCCCCCTGCATTAGTTTGCTCATCGGTGTTACAGTGCCTGCATGACAGTGGTTAAAAGCTCTCAGGGAGTGTTGCCTATGTTGTCCGGTTCCGATCTGCTCTGTACTGACCTCTTTTGTCTTATTATCTTTAAAATAAAATGGAAAAAAAAAGCTCTCAGGGCAGCTAGCCTTACCTGATCAAAATATTGAGGAGGACCTTATGCCTGTATGGCTGGAGAGGCATAAATGCCTTCTCCCACAAGGTATTCATAATTGAGTATGACATTGGCTCTAAGGTGTCTCTCTGTTTGTTGTTTGCATTCATCTTTATGATAGCCAGCCAGTCTAGGTATTGCCCGATACTAAAAATGGCCCTCGCTAGCTGTTTCCAGTCAGTGGGACAATTAAGTTCCATACTGACTGTTTCAAGGAGTTGTTGGGCAAAAGGTCCTTGGATGCCGTCCTCCTTGACTGCCTCCTGGAGGCTCTTTAAGGTGGTATGTTTGTGAGGATACCATTGCAGAAAGCGAGCAGGATTCTGATGTAAATTAGCATGAAAGGTATCATTTACCTCTTTTTCCCATTCCCAATGTTTTGCCCAATTATCCCGAATATGGCACAAGCCCTCATAATAATCATGCCATTCTGTATTGGTAGACTGAGATTTTCTATTTATATTTGTCTGACAGTAGGATTTCCGTGGATCTTTAGGGTGTAGTGACCCATCATCGCCAGTAGGTGGTGCTGCCGAGTAGGCAGGTGGGTCCTCCCTGTCAAGTTCTGCTTTCATCTTCTGACAGGGTGGAGGTTCCAGCCTGTCAGCGCATGGCGAACTCAGCCAGGGTGGGGACCCTTCTCTCAGCACCATCTTTGGAGCCTTTAAGGGCTTGAGAGAAGGATAGATTTTCCACGGAATAGAGGCCCTCTTCTCCATTGAGTTTACCCAATCCTGCTAACTCAGCAAAAGATCGTTCTCCAAGTCAGGGTTAAGGGATGGCAGCAGCCCAAGCGGTGGGATCCGCTAACAGCAGGAAGGCCTTTGCATTGACCCCAGTGATGTTGTCCGAGCCCATCAAACATGCTTGGATGGTAAGTAAAACAGACTGGAGCCCCAGGGGAAAGACTTTCCCCTCATGTTGCTCAGCTGCTTGGACTTGCTTTAGGAGCCAAGTCTAAGTCTGAGGGTCTCATAGGTAGGTGGTGTGGAGCCAGGGATTAAGGAGGAGAAGGATTTCCCAGTACTGGGAGAAGGTGGAATAGCAATTTTGCATTGCCTAGCCTGCAAGAGAGCAGCAAGAGCTCGTGCCTGCAGGTGCTGCTCCTTGCGAAGCAGGGGGCCCATGATGTGGGTGGGGGCCACTTACCGAGTCTGAGGAGGAACAATTGCACCATGTTGGGCACCACTTGCAGCCTTTTTGGGGCTGTGGGAAACTGGCAAGGGGTGACAGAGAGACAACTCCAGAGATCAGGCTGATGGCACAGATCCAGTTTTATTATGGAAGTGCAGGAATATATATAGACTGAAGAGGAAGGGCGGAAGTGAGCTCAGAGGAAGGGCGGGATTGAGCTTCAGGAAGGGTGGAAGTAGGCTTAGGGAAGGCGGGGATGCACTGTGGGGCGGGCTCTGAGTGGGGTGGCCCTGGCAGGGATGCTCTACTTGGTGTGCCAAGGAACAGGAAGTTTGAGTGTGCTCAGACTCTCTCTTCTGCCAGGGCAGCCAGCCAGACCTCAGGACGTCGACCTCCCACACACCAGGAACAGTCACCAGGATGACTTCCTTCCCTTCTTGAAGCATATTATCACCCTGCATGGTTCTTATCATCTTGTAGGATTGTTCACCTTTCATCTGTGGAATTGGGCATCTTTCCACAGTAAGTCAAGAGCGAGGGTTAAAGTTTCAAACTCCTTTGCAAACTTACTAGGATCTTCTGAAAGTCAGCCTAGCTCTTCTTTGCATTGTTGAATATCTGCAAGTGAGACAGGACCTGGACTCAAGTAGTCACCTCTGCAAGTGGAGCAGGACAAGTTGTGAGTTAGAGGAGCAAGAAGGGCCCCTTTCAGTACAACCTGTAGGGCTTTGAGCTGTCTGTGTACATCTGGTGATGCCTAAGAGTTGGTGCATCCTGCAGGGCATACAGCTGTCTGAGGAGCCTGATGAGGGGGCTGAGGGATTCTGAATTCCTCTGGGACACTAGGCTCTAAAGGAGTTCCTGAGTCACCTGACGGGAAGGGGACTGCTTCATTGCCATGAACATTATGAGTAGAGGGTAAATGAGACCTTCCTGCATTCTTGTCTTCACGAAATAGATGAGAAACATTCAGGGCTCTGGGGACAGGACCATCAAAGTTGTACATTTCTTCCTCAGGGGCTGACCACTCTAAATACCATAGTTTCTGGTGTTTTCCTTAGGTAAAAGGTCACAAAACCCTGCATATAAGGGATTTCACTCTACTTTCTATGCTTTAAGCAGGAATAATTTACCTGAAAAATGTATCATAATTTAAACTGCCATCCTGTCCCCATCTCTTGTCATTCCCTATTTCACGCTGGACCCAAAGTGTATTGCAGTAATGGATAAGTTGTGCCTTCTTCAAATTGGTGAAAATTTTCCCACTAATCAAGGAAATGGCCTAATGATGAAGTTGGTAGAATGTGGGGTACAGTTTATTTTGATTACTATGACTCATCTTGGGACCTATAGAGAGAAAGAACTTGGTCTCAATTCTTTCAGATATCATTCCATGCAGAAGAAAGAAACCCAGTTGAACCCATGAAGCATTCCTTGTGAGACTTAAGTATTTACTGGGTAGACATCTTTGCCTGAAGCTGACACAGCGTCAGCATCTTTCACAGATGATGGAGAAAGCAGGAGACCATTCCTGGTGTCACGAGAAATGCCTGGGTAGGGGAAGAAAAAAACCTCAGTTATAGATGAGCGAAATAAATGGAGAGGGAGAGAGAGGCAGAAGAAAACCTTGTGTATCCTCCTGGCTGGCTGGCTGTGCCGCATGTGTTACCTGGCTTTGTGGTGATGGAGTTTCCTTTTAGAGGTGTTTTCTAGATTCCTTGTATCCTGGTCAAAGAATGGTTAAAGAGAAGCACAAATGGTAATAAGGTTTTACATTTATTAAAGGTAGGGAAATAAATAGGCTCTGCAGAGTGAGTTCAGGTCAAGTAATGGTAGGGAAAAAATAAGTGTACTCTATAGGGCAAAGGTAGGATAGGGTGGCACAAAGGACACAATGTCAAATGTCCTTTTTAAAATGCTTCCCACACTAGTGTCAGGTCTGGGACATCCTATTGAAAATCTGTTTGAGTTGTCATGAGAAGCTCATGTGCAGGACTTTGAGAACTGTTGGCCACATTTGTCCTGGAATTTTATAATTAACAGTTTACATGTACTTCCCCAGCTAGTCTGCCAAGCCCTCCTGGGATTTTCTAATTAACAGGTCATGCCTAAATTGCTAAGCAGCTTGTCTTAGTTACTTTTTACTCATCGCTGAGACAAAATACCTGATGCCCAAAGTTAGGAAAGGAAAGGTTTATTTCTTACAGTTTTTGGAGGTTTCAGTGCACACTCAGTTGGCTCCAAGGCAGGGTGGCATGGCGGGGCTGCAGTTAAAGGCGGCTGCAAACAGCAAGCGGAAACTGGCAAGAGAGAGAGACACACCTTCTTCCTTCCATTACATCACATCCTGGCTCCACCCCCTGGGAGGGTGTAGCACTCACACCACCAATCCAAGCACTAGACAATGAACCAGTCACAAATGTACAATGCAAATACACAAGGCTTGGGGGCCATGACAGCAGCCTTCACATATCATAGTCTCCTTTTCGTTTCACGTAGGCTAAGGGTTAGGGTTAGGGCTAAGACTTGGGCTAGGCCTAGGTTTAGCACTTGGCTTCTACCAGAGTTGTGTAAGGTACAGGGTTAGATTTAGGGTTTTGATCCAAGCAGTTTATGGCTAGAGTTAGGGTTAATGTTAGGGTTATAGCAAGGTAACTGAGGTTAGGTGTAGGTCTGATGCTAGACAAGGTCTAGATTTAGGGCTAGGGCAAGGGATACACTAGTGTTAGGGTTTTTTTTTCAACCATTGTGTTTTATGTCATGTCTTTTTTTAGGGTTGTATTATTTATAGTCTTATTTAGTCATGTATTTTATTTTATTTATATAGTAATGTCTTTATTTTAGGGTTGTATTATTTATAGGTAGAGTTAGGGTTGTATTATTTTAAGTTTTTGGTTTAGGTGTAGTGATTAGTTGAGTGCTAGGGTTAAGTTAAAATTTTATGATAGTACAGAGTTCGTGTTGTACTGTGGTTATAGTTAATGATAGGAATAGAGTTAGGGTTAGGATTAGGTTTAAATTTAGGTTTTAACCAGGTTAGCGTTAGGATAGGGTTAAGCATAGATTTCCACCAGTGTTAGGGTTAGTGTTTGGTTTAGGGTTAGTGTTAGATTTAGGATGAGATTTACATTTCATGACTGGGTGAATGCTAAGTTTAGGGCTAGAGTCAGGAGTAGAATTAGATTTAGAGCTCGATTTTCACTATCGTTATTGTTAGGTTTATGGTTATTGTTGCATTTAGTATTTACCAGATTAAGGTTATTGGAAGGTTTAGTATTTGGATTTTGTGTTGGATTTATAAGGTTAGGACTAGTTTAGATGTGTGGATAGTTTAGTGCTAGGTTTTGGGTTATACTTAGGGTTAGGTCTAAGTTTATAGTTTCACAAGTGTTAAAGTTAGGTTAATTAATAGTTATAGTGTTGCAGTTACAATTTGGGCTGAGGATATGGCTCAGTGGCACAGCACCTACCTGGCAAGCACAATGTCCTTAGTTCCATTCCTGGTACCAAAAAAATGTATTACTAGATTTAGAATTTAAATCAGTGTTAGGTTGAAGCATTTAGGGTTAGGCTTATGTTTAGGGAATTAGGGATCTACCCAGGTAAGGATTAGCATTAGGTTTAGTGTTAATTTTTAACTTAGGGCTTAGGCTATGTCTAGTGTTTGAGTCAAGGCTAGGGCTAGCACTAGTGCTAGGGTTCTGTCATATGTGTTTTTTGGGTTATGGTTGGGCTTAAGGTTTGTGGTTACATTTACAGTTCACCTATGTTAGGACTAGCATTAGAGTTAGGGATGGTATTAGGATTAAGGTCAGGCTTAGTGTTAGTTTTAGTGTTCCATGAGAATTAGTGTAAAGGTAAAGTTAAGTGTTAGAATTAGGTCTAGTGCCTGGATGATTGGTTTAGGTTTAAATTTTGTTTTAGGTTTAGTGTGTGGGCTTGGGTTTAATGCTAACTGCTGTGCTAGAGATAGGACTAGGGGTAGAGTCAAAGCTAGGGTTCAACCATGTTTATGATTAGGTTTAGAGTTATGTTCAGTTTTGGAATTCACTGGGGATAGGATTAGGTTTGATTTAGGTTTAGATATAAATTTGTGTTTTATATTTGGGTCAGGTTAAAGGTTTGGTGTGGGCTATGAGATAAGTTTTGACTTCCAAATAGGCGTAAGTTTGGGTTTATGTTTAGCTTTTGGGTTAGAGTTATACCATTGTTTAGGGTTGGAGTAATGTTAAAACCATTGCTGGACTTGTGATGGGGCTAGAGATAAGGGTTAGGGTTAGGCATAGGTTTAGTATTAGATATAGGGTCCTAAGAGGATTAAATTTAGGCTTATGCTTAAGCCTACGGCTAGAGCTATGGTGATGGCTTGGGCTAGCACTAGATCTATAGATAGAGGTCTCCAATGTTAAGGTTATGGATACGATTAGGGTAGAATTAGGTCTTCCCTATTCAAATGGTTGCAAACCTATTACAAGTGTGTTATTTGTTTTTCTTTTAGGACAAAAATGTTAATGTATGAGTTGTTTTTTCTACACTAAAACGTCAGTATTCAGAATTAATTTCAGTTTTTACACTTTGCAATAGATAAGTAAGTTTTAGGTTGCAGTTAGGGTTCTTGTCTGTAAAATGTTTGCCATCCCTGCCCTTAAGTTTAAACTTTGGGTTATTGTTGGGCAAGGTGAGGGTTAGGGTTAGTTTATTTATGGTTAGGGTTAGGCTTGGGGCTAATGTGAAAATTGGTGGGGCTAGTGTCCTACCAGCATTAGTGAATGCTAGTGTTAGTGCTTTGGTATAATTAGTCTCTCACTAAGGTTAGGGTTAAGGTTTGTTTATCATTAGTGTTAGGGTTACTGTTAGAGCAATGGTTCCACCAAGGTTATGTTTAGGGTTAGTGGTAGGCTAACGCTAATAATAGGGATAGGGATAGATCTAGTTGTCTGTTGTGCTTCATACAGGATTAGCTGTAGGGTTGGTGTTAATACTAGGGTTAATTTGAGAGATAGCACTAGTGCTAGGGTTCAGATTAGTGTTAGGGCTAAGGTTTGGGTTAGGTTTTAGGTTAGAGTTAGGATCATATTTAGTGTTAGAATTCCTCCAAGAAATAAGACTGTGATACAGTTTTTTGGCAGGGTTAATGTTAAGGTCATGGTTATGTTGGGGGTTTACCACCATTGAGGTTAATTTCAGGTTTGACTATATGGTTAGAGTTAGAGTCACAAACTGTTTAGGACCACTGTTATTTTAGTGTTAGGCCTAGGGTGAGGATTAGGGCTAGGATTGTAGCCTGAGTTAGGTTTAGGCCTAGAGTTTGGTGAGGTTTAGCCTTATGGTAAGTGTTAGACCTAGTTTAAAAAGTAGTGGTAGGTTTCCAATAGCATTAGAGTTAGGGTTAGGGCTAGTGCTAGCACTAGGTTTCCCTCATGATTAGAGTAGGATTTGGCTTAGTGACAGTGCTAGGGTTAGTTCACAGTTAGGATGAAGTTCATATTTAGGACTAGGGTTTGTTTTACGTTTAGGTCATCCATGAGGTTTATTTGGACATTTAGAGCTAAGGTTCTGTAGAAAGTTGGGTTAAGTGCTCCAACATGGTTAAGATTGGGTTATTACTAAGGTTAGGGATGTGTTAAAGTTCAGGCTAGGACTATGCAAGAGCTATGGCTATGTTTTCATCTGGGTTTTGGTAATGGTTAGATTTAAGGATAATGGTAGGACTGTGCCAGATGCTACTGTCTTGGTTACTTTACTTTCATCAATGGGGAAAAATACCCAACACCCAAAATTAAGTTAGGAAAGGTTTTTTTTGTAGACGTTTCAGTCCATAGTCACCTGGCACCAAAACAGGATGGCATGGCACAAGTTCAAGTTGGCTCAAGGTGGTAAAAGACAGCAAAAGCAACAAAGTGAAAGAGGGGTGGTGGCAAGCCTCTTTCCCCTCTTATATTGTGAGCAGACTACCACCCCATGGGCTGAGTGTAGCACTCACACCATCTTCATGCCCTCCTTTTGCACACAATGAGGAGGTTTACAAAGTGGGAACCCTGGTGCTGTGTTGAGTTGATTAAACTTCTAAATTTCTCAAGCTGACAAAATGTGTCAAACACTGCAGCTAGTTTTAGGACTTAGGTAAGACTAACACCAGCATACAACAGAGTTAGTGACAGAGCTAGACAAGGGCCTATGCTAGTAGGGCTATATTGGCTGATGTTTAGGGTCAGAGTTACAATCAGGATTAATTTTTAGAGTTAGAGTTAGGATTAGGATTAGGTTTTCACCAGGGTTACTGTTAGGGATTACTTGATGCTGGGGGTAGGCCTCAGGCTAGTACAAGGGCAAGGGTGCAGTAGTGATTGGGTTAGTGTTAAGATTAAGTTTAGGGTTAGTGTTAGATTAATTGTCAGGGCTAGAGCTAGGGTTAGCTTTATAACTAGGGCTAGGATAAAGGCTAGGATTAGGACTTTGGCTAGAGCTAGGGTTAGGATATGTTTAGGTTTAGTTCTAAAGCTATGAGTGGGACTAGTGTTTCGGTGTGGGCTAAAACACTGACGTTCCTGCTTATGCTGTGTGTTATGTTCAGATATAGGTTTAAGGTTATGTTTGGTTAGGGTTAGGTTTAGGGCTAGTATCAAGGTGATATGTTAGGTTCCAAAAGAGAACTAAGGTTTTTTGAAGGAACCGCATAGGTTTAGTAAAATGTTTAGGATTTCACTGGGTGTAGTGTTAAAATCAGGGCTAGAAATATGATTAGGGATAGAGTTCTATCATGGTTAGGGGTATGATTAGGTGTAATATTAGGGTTAGGGAAGGTTTATGGTGAGATTTACTGATAGGTCTAAAGTCAGTTCTAGTGACAGGTGTACATGGAGGGTAGGTCTGTGGTTTAGGGTTCCACCATACTTAGGGTTAGGTTTAGGGTTAGGGTAAACAGATAGGGATGAAAGCCATGACTAGGTTTTGGTCTAGGGCTGTTTCCTATTTGGGATATGGTTCAGATTAGGGTTAGGACTATGCATTGGACCTGGTTAAAGGCTACAGGTAGGTTTATGGCTAATGATAGGTCTTTGCCCAGGAATGATCTATGTCTAGGCCTGGCTTCCACCAGGATTAGTGATAGAGTTAGGATTAAGGTGAGGGCTAGCGAAGGGCTAGAATTCGGCCTAATATTTACCTGCTACCAGGCTGAGGGATTGTTTTAGCATTAGGTGATTGTTCCTATGAAAGTTGGTATTGGTGTTGGTGTTGGTGTTGGTGTTGGTGTTGGTGTTGGTGTTACTGTTAGTGTCAGGGTCAGTGTTATTGTTAGGGTTACTGTTAGAGGCAGTGTTTTAGTGTTTGAGTCATGAAAAGGGCATAGGCTAGGGATCCACTTAGGTTAGGGCAAGAATGAGGGAGAGGATAATGTGTAGATTTAGAGCTATGGTAAGATCAGAGTTGTTTGCATCGTAGAGAAAGGCCTAAGTACAAGGTTAGGGCCAGAAAGAGGGTGTGGGTACTGGTACATTGGGCCGGGAAGTTTAGAGTTCTGTCTATGGCTAGAATTAGGGTTAGGACAAAGTTTATATTTACGTTGAGGTTTAAGGCTTGGCTCATGATTCGGGTTTGGTCCAGGTTATGGTACGGTTATAGCTTTGTTTATAGGTAGGAGTAGAATTTGAATTAGGGTTAGGTTTATAGTTAGAGCTAGGGCTGAGCTACTATTAGTTTTCTGGTTAGTGTGAAGTACCATAGTTTGTAGGCCTAGGGTGAGGATTATAGTTAAAGAAGATCTTGGGCTAAGGCCAGAGACAGTGCTCATGCTAAGGCTAGGGCTTTTGTTTTGATTTTTGTTTTGTTTATGGATGTTACTAGTGTTGTCTTAGAGTGAGGGTGAAGGGACCATTGAGAGTAAGCCTTAGGTTCATGGTTACATCAGACTGAGGAGGAGGGTTAGTGTTAGAGTAGGGCTAACGCTAGGGCCAGAGTTAGATTTAAGGTTCTTTCATTATTTTTATAGTGCTAGTGTTACTATTGTGCGAAGCCTCAGAGTAGGGCTTGGGGTAGGTCTAGAGTCAGTGTATGTTTAGTTTCAGTGTTAAATCTATGGCCTGGAGTAGTGCAATGAGCAGGGCTAGAATTCCTCAGACTTAGGCTTATGTTGGTTGTTGCTATTAGGTCTAGCTGTAAATCTATGCTTAGGTTTTGACTCAGGGTCATGGTTGCATTTACTTTCTGGTGTTATGTTCTAAGGCAGGTAGGATTAAGTTTGTTTGCAGGGAGTATATAGAATTAAGAGTATGGTGAGGTTTTGACCTGGCATCATGTTAGGATTTAGGCTAAGAATGGGATTGGGCTGTAGTTGTAGCAGGGTTAGGGTTAGGATGAACTTTACTTTTTAAGTTTAGAGATAAGTCTCAGGTCAAGTTTAGAGATGGATCCATGACCAGTTGTTAGAACAAGGGTACTGGCAGTGTAGGGCTAAGTTTTAAGTTTCCAGTGTGGTTAGGATAGGGTTTAGGGTGAGGGTAAACAGACAGGCATAAGGGATAGTAGAAAACTTATGACAAGAAGTAGGAGGGCTTAGGTTTAGTTTTAGGGTTAGGGTTTAATGTTTATGGTTGGCATTAGGGTTATGATCAGGTTCAAGGCTAGGGGTTCACCATGCTGAGGTTTAGGACTAGCTTCAGTGTTGGATATAAGGGTATGCTTAAATTTAGGGTAATACTCGTGCTGAGATTCCCTTGCCTTCTTGGTTTCTGTGATTGCTGAAACAACTTACCCAGCAGTGAGGCTCCCTGTGCCTTTTATGGCAGTGGAGCTGCAAGCCTATTTGTTGTTGTCACCTAAACCCCTGCAGAGTGTTCTGCCTCCAGTAAACCCATCCAATCACTGGCAAGACTCTGCTAAATGAATTAGTTACCTATGCCAGTACCACATCCCCATGATCTAGCCACCTGTAAAAAGGCTGGCTGTGTGCATGAGAGGCTGGTGTGGAGGACTTCTACATACATGCCATAGCATATTGAGCATGCTTGGATTTCACTTTAGGTTTACATTTAGGATTAGTGCTGGGGTAAAGTGTCAATGATAATGTTAGGACTGGGGCTACACAACGCCTGAATTCGTCCAGGCTGAAGGATTTGGGTGGGTTTTCAGTAGGTAGAGGTTGTCACCAAGGGTAGGGTCTTTCAGAGTTGTATGTATATGAGGGATACTTTTAGGTTTAGCCTTTGCTGTAGGTGTAGTTGAAGGTTTAGGTTTAGGTTTGTGGTTAGGATCAGTGTTATGCGCAGTGTGAGAATTAGAGTCAGGTGCCTATTAGACCATGGCTAGGTTTTGGTCTAGGGCTAAGTTTCCTATTTGGGATAGGGTTCAAATTAGGGTTAGGGCCAGGCACTGGACCTGGGTAAGGACTAGAGCTAGGTTTATGGCTAATGATAGGTCTTTGCTAATGGAAGTTCTATGTCTAGGCCTAGGTTTCCACCAGGATTAGGATTAGGGTTAGGGATAAGGTGAGGTCTAGCAAAGGGCTAGAATTAGGCATAGTAATGGGCTGAGGATTTGGTTTAAGATGGGGGTGATGTTTCATATTAACCTTAGTGTTAGTGTTTGTTAGTGTTAGTGTTAGTGTTAGTGTTAGTGTTAGTGTTAGGGTTAGTGTTGGTGTTAGTATTAGTATTATTGTTAGTGTTTTGGTTAAGGTCAGTGCTATGTTTTGTGGCAATATGTTAGAATTTGAGTCCTGAATAGGCATAGCCTAGGGATACACTTAGTTTAGGGCAAGTATTAGGAAGGGTTTTATGTATAGATTTAGGGCTATGGTAGAATCAGAGATGTATCCGCATAGTATAAGAAGTAGGTATACTGTTAGGGTCAGCAGTGGGGTGCAGGTACTGATACGAATAGGGTCAGCAGGGTTAGGTTTCTCTCTATGGCTGGCATTAGGGCTAGTTAGTAAAGCTTATGTTTAAATTGATGTTTACTGCTAGGCTAAATGATTAGGGTTTGGGCCAGGCTATCGTAGGTTTAGAGCTTTGTTTAGAGTTAGGAGTACAGTTTGGATTAGGGTTCTATTAGGGTTAGGACTAGGCATGAGCTAGAATGAGTTTTCCGGTTAGTGGGAAGTGTCACATTTTCTAGGTCTAATGTGAGGGTTATAGTTAGAGAAGATCTTGGGCTAGGGCCAGAAACAGGGCTTATGCTAAGGCTAGAGCTTTTGTTGAGATTCTTGTTTCCTTTATGGATGTCGATAGGGTTGTCTTAGGGTGAGATTGAAGGGGCCTTTGAGAGTTAGGTTTAGATTCATGGTTACATCAGACTGAGGAGTAGGGTTAGTGTTAGGGTAGGGCTAGGGCTAGGGCCATGGTTAGATTTGAGGTTCTTTCATTGTCTGGATATTGCTAGTGTTATCATTGGGCTAAGGCTTACAGTAGGGCTTGGGCTATGTCTAGGGACAGCTTATCTTTAGGTACACTGCTAAAGCTAATACCAGGACTAGTGTATGGGCTAGGGCTAGAATTCCCTAGACTTAGGCTTATGTTTGGTGTTGCTGTTAGGTCTAAGTGTAAAGCTATATTTAAGTTTTAAGTTAGGGGCAAACTTTTTTTGTTCTGGTGTAGTGTTCTAAGGCACATATGACTCAGTTTATTTACAGGGAGTGTGTAGAGTTAACAATAGGGATAGGTTTTTACCTGGCATTGTGTTATGACTAGGGCTAGGAATGGGATTGGGCTGAAGTTGTAGCAGGGATAGGGCTAGGATAAGTTTTACCTTTCAGTTTAGGGATAGGTCTCAAGTCAGGTTTAGAGATGGGTCCATGACCTATTGTGGTGACAAGGTTACTGGTGGATAGGTTTAAGGTTTAGGCTTCAAGTATTGTTAGGGTAAGGTTTAGGATAAGGGTAAATATGTAGGGATAAGGGATGACCAGAGGTAGGAAGGATTAGATTTATGTTTAGGGTTATGGTTTAATGTTTATGGTTAGCATTAGGGTTATGATAAGGTTCAGGGTTAGGGGTTCACCATGCTGAGGTTTAGGACTAGCTTCAGTTTGGTTTTAAGGGTATGCTTAAAGTTAGGGTAGGACTAGTGCTGAGATTCCCTTGCCTTCTTGGTTTCTGTGGTTGCTGAGAGAATTTACTCAGCGTGCCAATTTAAGAGAGGAAAGGGTTATTTTAAAGCATAGCTCTCGGAGGTATCCTATATAGTCAGCTACATGCGAGGTACAGCAGCCTGACAGAGCTGCTGTGCCTTACTGAGGACAAACAGCTCCTGGCAGGGCATACAGGGCACACAGGAAGCCCCAGCAGTGAGGCTGTTGATTGTATCCCAGATATAATGCTATTGTATGTTGCCACTAATAACCCTCAGTGGGTTTTGCCTCCAATAAATCCATCTAGTCACTGGCAGGACTCTGCTAAATGAATTTGCTACCTATACCAGTACCACATCCCCGTGATCCAGCCACCTGTAAAAAGGCTGGCTGTGTGCACGTTATACTGGTTTGGAGGACATCTAGCTACATGCCATAGCATATTGAGCATGCTTGGATTTCACTTTCGGTTTAAGATTTAGGATTAGTGCTGGGGTAAAGGGTTAGTGACAGGGCTAGTACTGGGGCTACACAATGCCT
>PVJX010039837.1:0-15550 GCA_004027295.1 Dolichotis patagonum | reverse complement strand
TCTCTTCCCATCCTTCCACGTGCACATACATGCCTAGATGGAACCCTGGAACATACCTACTACACTCCAGATACCAGCTGTCCCCCGGTTTCTAGATTTTACTTTCTGTTCCCAATCAAAAGTAGCCTGTCCCACTTCTCCTTCTCTACATTCCCTTCCTCTGGTCTGGGAAGCACAGAAGAACCTGCCGAATCAGAATCTCCAGAACCAGAAGCCCTGAGTGATGAAGGCAAGCAGAGTCAAAAATTCCTGTGAAACATGTCAGGTACATGGGGAAATTTGATGTCACATGTTAACCTACAGCAATAGGCCTCTATGCAATCTGTAGGTTACTTAACCTCCCTAAGTTTCAGTTCCCTTATTTGAAAAGAGAAAAAGTAATTTTATTGCAGTTTTTTTGAGGACTATTAAGCTAAGTATATGTAAGCTTTGATTATGTTAAATGCCTAGTAGAGAGTTAGTACATAGTTCCTCTCCAAAGTCATAAAAAAAGTCCCAGAAAAAGTCTGAAGCCAGAGTGGTCTCTCTAATACAAACTTGGAAGCCAGAGGTCCAAGGAACAATACCTCCAAAATACTGAGGGAAAAGTCTATTGTCCATAAAAATACAAATTAAGTAGAAAAGTCTCTATCAAGTCAAGCTATCAACTAGAAAATGTATACCCAGCCAAACTATTAATTAAATGGAAAAATATATCACCAGCCAAACTATTAATTAATCACAAAGACATAATACAGCCATTTTAACAAAATTTGACAACCTATGATTCTATTCTCAGGCAGTACTGCACCAAAATGAATGAGTAATTACTCAGTCGAGAAATTTTCATCCAAGAAAAATATTTGGTGTCTTGATAGGAAGCCTGTTGTATGTGGAAAACAGTGCACTCTGCTAAACAGTTTGAGAAGAATTAATGACAGCATAAGGGCAATTATTAATTCCAGACACAAGAAAAAGTTGACAAAGAAAGGAAATTAAATCCTACCTAATATATTACTTGGGTCAATAAAATATTTAAAACCTGGCAATAATTTATTTGTCGATATTGTATTTAATTGGAAATTTAAGAAAGACTACCAGGTGGAGGTCAAAAGATGGCAGATCGATAGGTAGCAGGATAAGGAGCCTCTCTGAGAGACAGCTCAAATGCCAGAATAGAACACCCTGGAGAGACCCAAACAGAGAGAGATGGACTCTCTCAACCCAGGAAGAAACTGACGTGAAAGAAACTGCTTGAATATGAGGTCCCGGGGCTACCATTAGAGAAGCTAAGATCAGCAAGCACGGAGCTCTCGCCAAGCCATCTGAATTAGTGCCCAAGATTGACCTGAGAGATCCCCACCTATGCAACTGGCTTGAGTGGCCTGAGTGTGGAGCTGAACCATCCTAAGCACGACTCACCCGGAACTGGTCCTACACGAGACCCACCCAGAGGCACTGTGAATTCGTACTGCAGCCGCACTGAAGTCGGAGGTCGGGGAGCCCAGCAGATCTCAGGGACCGGCATCAACACACAGTGAGTGATGGGAATAAGACCCTCCCATGGGAAAGGGGCAACCAACTGGATGACATGTTGGAGTTGGGCAGGACAGCTCTAAGTCTGTAAGGAAGTGGCTTCAGTTGGTTGCTCCCCTCGCAGAGCAGATTGGTTGGATCTGCTTGGACTGGGCTGCACCCCTGGCCAGGACCCAGTCATCACAAACCAATTCCCTAAGCGTGGCGAGCGCTGAGGCAGTGAAGGCCCTCAAAGGTTGACTGGCCCAGAGGGGAGGAGCCAGCATACACTGCCCTTGCTTGCACTTCACTCTCTGATAGCAGACTGCAGAGGGCAGAAGCCTGGCCTGCGCACCCCAGAAGAACCCTAACCAACAAGAAAAGGGGCTGGTAATTACCCTATACACTTGTATGGAAGGAACCAAAAACATGATGAGAGACAGAAATAAGAAAAAGCCCCCAGCCCCCAACCCTGAGAATATTGATCCAGGAGAGGTAAATACAAAAGAGATTGAGGGCAGCAAACATGCAACATCAAACGCAGCATTAGCGGACATAAAGAGATATCTTCAGGACCTCATAAGTGGGATCAAAACTGAAATATTAATTCAACTTAAACAAGAGATAAGTAGATTAATACAAGAAAGGCTAAAAAAACAAAAGAAAGGCTAAGCACCTCTCAAGAAGACATACGCGGAAGAATGGAGAAACACAAAAGAAAGAGAGAAACGTTTGATGAAAAATATAAAGAAAACCTAGAATTCATGAAGCAGATTCAAAGAGATCACCAGAAAACTAAAAACTCCATTGAAAGTTGGCAAAACTGCTTGAAAGAAACTAAAGAGAGATTATTAAAACTTGAAGACAGGCTTGCAATGTATGATCATGAAAGGGAAGATCTCTTAAAAATAACAAGGGAGCAGGCAGTAACAATAGGAAGGCTAGAGGACAACAAGAGGATCTGTAACTTAAGAATAAAGCATGTGAATGAAGAATCAGGAGTCAAATCAGAGAAACTGCAAAGGTTATTCACAGAAATTATTAAGGAAAACTTCCCAAACATAGAAAAAGGAAATGATATGCAGATGTTTGAAGCATACAGAATTCCAGCCACCTACAACCAAAACAGAGCTACACCTAGACACATAATAATCAAGGTCTCAGAAATTCAATATAAGAAGAGAATATTAAAAGCCATCAGAGAAAAGAAACAGATCACCTATAAAGGAAAACCCACCAAAATCACAGCAGACTTCTTGACGCAGACCATCAAGTCAAGAAGAGCTTGGAGTGAAATAATTCAAGCCCTGAAGGAGAACAACCTCCAGCCCAGATTGATGTAGCCTGCAAAACTGTCTCTAGAAATTAATGGAGAAGCAAGATGCTTCCATGACAAAGAAGAACTGGGAGAATTTGTGACCACCAATCCAACCCTACAAAAAATACTAAAGGACATTCTAGAAAGAAAAAGAACATGAGCATTTCAGGAACAGCATCAGAGAGGCCACAATGAACGGGACAGACAGTGGAATGAAAGAGAAAAATAGACAACCAATGGCAGAAAAATAGAATAGCAGAAATGAAGCAGAGAAGCTTGGCTATAATCTCTAATAGAGATGGCCTCGATATACTAACAAAAAGAAACACAGGAAGAGTAGATTAGGAGATAGGGTCCATTGAGATGCTCTATATAGGGAGGCAGTGGGACCCAAAACAAGCAGTTCACCCTGTGGAAGTGAAAGGGGAGGAATTGTCTAAAAAAGGAAGGCAGAGGATATTGTTAATGGGGTAATGGTATTCTCACCACTCTGCTTAGATGGATTACATGCTGTTCCAGTTTGTCTACTTACACTAGATTTGAGGACATGGTCAGCTATCCCAAAAATAAGAGGACATATGGTAATCATCCTTAATTTCCTATCAACTTAATCTGAAGCCCTGTATAACTTATACTGTCTTATTATGACTTATTTTATTTGAATCTGGTTAGATTGCTATTTTTGTATTGACTGATTTTATTCAAATCTGTTATGATTGATAGCATCAAGTCTAAGAGTATGGGCAACTACACTGAAAATGACAAGATTTACTAAGATACCCACTCTGGTTTGATTATTACTTCCTTTTGAAGTCTTATAATGTCTCCAATGCTTTGTTTTTATTAATGTTGTTATACTGCTGAGACATCATGGTAACCATTGTAGATCACCTTGTATTGTGGTTTTATATGACTTTTTTGCTTCATGCTTTTCTAGGAATTGTTTTGTTTTGTCTTGCTTTGTTTTGTTTTTCCCTCTAATACAGAAAGGCTAGATATACATGTAGAGACTCATGCATGTGTAGAGCTTATAAACAGTTTAGGAGAACCAACTATATAATGCATGTTGAAATGAACAACTACTTGGAAGAAAAAGAGACACTACAGTACCCAATGCTGACTCTGTAATGTCATGATGTGAAATCTAGCAATACTATCACTCTTTGTTCAAAGTGATTTTAGCTTGTTTTGTTTTGTTTAAGTTCAACACACATGAAGGTATGGATAGCTGTTTTGAAGAGAATGAGAGACACTATGACAGCCATTCTTGGCTTCCTAATTGTCTGGTTTTGAAGACCTGAAATGCTTTCTTCATCCTGTTCAGATCAGTTCCATACTATGTTGTTTCATGTGAATTCCCTGTATGTGACAATATGGACAACTATTTGGAAGAAAACAAAAGTCAATATGATAGAGAGTGAATATGTCTGATTTTCTAGCTTTGAAATTTATGTCTCTTACATTGGTTTCCTGTGATCTGCTTTGTTCTGTTTTGTTTTATTTAATTTTATCCTTTTGTTATAATTGCATTTATGTTGAAGTGTGACCATATTACTGTTTTTGTCAGATCGTGGAGCAGAACTGTTAACAGTCTCACTGTTTGAATGTCTACTTTGCATGTTTTAATTTTGTAATTTGAACAACTATTTCCAAGATGTCAGTATGTAATTTATCAAGTAATGATTCATTACTGTTTTTTTTTTTTTGTTCTTTTCCTTTTTTCCTTGGAATTCTGTATTGTTACTACCCTTTATTCTGTTTTGTTTTGTTTTTCTCTTTAAATAAAATTTAAAAAAAAAGATAGACTACCAATTGGGACCAAGAAGACAAAGTCAGAGAAGTGCTAAACCTTCATTCTTGAAGCTGGAAAATCAAAAGATCATACCTAAAAGTGATTTTAGAAAATGAAGTCCAGTACCAGCAGATCACTTAAAAATGTAGGAGCACACACTGGAGACAGATGTGGAAGTGGGTGCTTCTATGGAGCTACACTTAGGGCCTCTCTTCTGTTAAAAAATAAGTATGATATGGACATGTGTTGCTCCCAGATGAAGATTATTTGGTATTTAAGAATGGATAAGTACACATCCAAATTCCTAAATCCTAAATCCATCACACAGCAGCAGATTTTGTGACCCTGGGTAACTCCTTTCATGCCTCTGTCTCTCCATTTGTAAGAAAGATTTGAATTCAGTGACTGTAACACTATCATCATTATCATCAAACGCACTCAGCACTGTACATATGGTTGCACTAATGCGCTATTATCGAAATGCAATCTTATAAAATATCTTGAAAAATATCACTCCATAGTTTAAAAAGACCATTTTCCCTAGATAACATGATAAAGTAAACCGAAACATTTAAGGTTACAAAAAAGGGAGTACAAAGGATTGAACAAACCGGCCCATGTTTTGTCCTAGATCCTTCTCAATAGCCAGGCGAGGTTCACAGCCAGAGAGGCGGGTGGAGAAATCGCACCCCCTGGAGAGCCCCCGCCCCTTCTCTATGTGAAACTAACAAAGCGCTTCCATAGTTCAGAGACTTCCATGGACAGAATCATTCTCCACTCACCTCGAGCTTCAAAGCTATTTCCCTATCCATGCTAACCCCATGGCAAGAGCCGCAAAGAGGCTTTTCAAAAGAAGGGAAATCAAAGTGGCAGCTACTCCAAGACAGAGGATAAATCCCAGTCGGGCTTCCTGCTGCATTTTTTTCTAACTTCTCTGTTATCAGAGCTCTGGCCGCCCACACAATTCACAGTCACAGATGGTTGTGTGGTTCCAGTAATTGAACCTTGCTTTCTCCCTGGGGCACCTTAGGCATGATTTGTTTTTCCCAAGAATCAGAGATCACTTCCCCAGCACTGGGTGGTCCACGGTGAGCAGGTGAAGTCCGCTGCATACAATGTTCAAAACCCATTTCTTTTCCTGGTAGGAGAAAGCCTGGGTGATCTGCCCTCATTAAAGCCTCAGTTAAGAAAAGTGCACATGATAGCCCAGATCCCTGGCCTCCAAGGTCTTGATTAATTTCTATGCTCTGGGTTCAAGGTGAGGAAAAGGGAGTTATTTCCTGGGTGGTGATGGCAGGCACTTTTACAGGCAATTACTACCGTTCTGGGACCTTAGGCTTATCCCATGTAGCTTGCTCTGGATCATTTAATATCTTGACGACCTTATTCCCATCTTATAGGTGAAGAAGCTTGTCCAGGTCAGCACAACCAGGAGTTGATAGCGTCCGATTGGAGCTGAAGCCTAGGTAACTTTAAAGCTCGAGTCTTTTGAACTCAGATCACCTCTCTCACCTCCCCAAGAGCACTGATGCTTGCTGCTACCAAGACATGGCTGTGGGTAAGGGTTAGGGGTTGATGCAGAGGGCCTGGCTTGGCTGGCTTTGAGGGAAGCACAGAGAGCTAGTGGGTGAGTGTAGACCTTTCCTCCTTCAGCTGCAGAACGAGCTTCCTCGCTCTTGGTCTCCTCTTCCGTTGAATCTCAGATGTAAGCTCAGAGGTGACTGGAGTGATTCTTAGGATACCCCATGATAGAATGCCCATCTGACTTGGTCACATGGTGTCTGGGTGTATGTATGGACATTTGGTCTAGGGCCGCAGAGGGACCTTGCCACTCTGCGGCTGTCTTCTTGTCTCAGGTCTTCTGGTTTCATTCCTCCTTCTCTGACTTCTGTTAGACAGTGGCTCTGGATGTCTGTGTCACCTTACTTTCTTAATGGTCTGTGGTTTCATCTTATCCCCCAGGAACAGAGGACTGGTCTTGCAATCTGGTTTATAATATGCAGTCCTCCTGTTTGGAAAGAGAGTTGGCAGGACACAGGCAAGGCATCTGATGTATTTGGGGTTTACAAGGGAAACAATTTAATATAAGACACATAACTTACAGGATTATTTTATAATGGTTACCCAGAGTCAAATACAAAAGAGTACAGGAAAGCTGTCCACACACTAAAGACCTGAAGAATCCAGCTGAGGGCCTGGATCCCATGGCAAGGTCCTGCCTGAGTCCAGCTGAAGACCTAGAGCCCATGGCAAAGCCCTCCATACGTCCAACTGGAGGCCAAGAGCCTCCAGTTGCATGACAGTGTCTCATGCCAGTCTGTTTCATGGATCTGCTTTGGGGAAGGCCCAAAAGTCAAAGGTCAGCGGTGGAAGCTAGAAAGTCTGTGCCAGCAGGATGAAGGATCTGTGCCGGCAGGATGAAGGATCTGTGCCAGCAGGCAGAGGGATCTGCACTGCATCCAGGAAATGATGCTCAAAGTAATGACCAGAGTTCCCCTGAAAAGTACCACAGCCATCCCCAGAGACAACAAGGTCCCAAGCTCCTCTGAGGATTAGAACAGCTGAGCTCCTATCAGGAAGCCAGCATGACAAGCTTCTCCTAGAGATTGAACAGCACACCATCTTCCCCTCTGGAGCCAGGAAGCAATGCTCAAAGTAAGGACCAGAGCTCCCCCAAAGTGAAACGCAGCCATTCTCAGCAACAATGAAGTTCCAAGCTCCTCTGCCAATGAGAACAGCCAAGTTCGTATCAGGCAAGAAGGTCGACAAGCTCCTCCAGGAAAACCAGTGGCAGCAGGAGAACCAGCAGCATGTCTTCTTCCTCTGCAGTTCTCCTTGTTATGTTGTTGGTAACAATCTTCAGGCGGGCACCCATACCCAGAAGCATGCTGATTCAGTTCAGCTGGCTGTTACAAGGTGCCCACCAGCTGTCAATCCACCACAACATCCTTCAGGTAATGTTGCTGAAATCTCTGGAGACCCCTGGATGCTGGAACACACACAGATGCGGGAAGCCTCAAGTCTATGGAGCTGAATCAGACAGGGAGCAATCTCAACTGAATCCCCTGGGTTTGATTTTATATACTGCTTTCTATTCCTTACTTTAAAAAAAAGTCCTGGTGAGGAATATCAATGCTTTAGCTTAAAATAACATTCTCGAGTATATTTGGGAATATTATGTATTTATTGTAGAAATATGAGGGACAGGAAAATTCCAGAAAAAATGCAGAAATATGAAAAATATTTTCTATAATCTTACTTTTGCAAATTCCCCTTTCTGAGCCTGTTCATTTTTATTTATAAAAACAAGTGACTATGGCCGATGCTACTGTATTTAGCAACCACTTCTCTCCCTCAGCTTTCCTGCCAGCCTGACTTTGCTCAGATATGGCTATGCACCAGGGTGGGGCTGGGACTCCCTTCAGCCTGCAGGGAGGAAACTTAGGAGACCTAGGTCATTCTTAATAATCTCACTCATCTGGTCAGTGGCTGGCTTCAGAATAACCACGTGACTTATTTTTGGCCAAAGAAATGTGAGGGATATTTATAGAGAACTTCTGGGAAAAAGTTTCTTTGTTAAAAAAACACTGCAAAAAGAAACTTCTGTTTTTCCTATCTAGATGTTATCTGCATGTGCCCAAAGCAATGCTAGCAACTGCATAAACCCGAGGGCTGAGGAACTGGCTTGAGAGGGTATGGTGAACAAAATGGTCAGGACCAGAACTGTGGTTTCTTTGTTATAACTTTCTGCATTAACCAATCTTGCATTCATTCCAAAACTGGACATCTTGCTTATGCTACTTAAAATTTTCTAATAATTGCACTCAAAAGTATTCTAACTAAACCTGCATCTTGTCATTATATATTCTTCTGTAATAGTATTTTTAATGAGCTTATGTTATTCTTTTTGCTGACTTTTTATTATAATTCATGCAATAACTTACTTTGGGAGACGCTGAGTACATTGCCATGTTTTTGCTGTTATAGTATTGCTGCACTAGCACTTTTGCACTTGTTTCTTTTTTCTTTCAGTTTTGGGTGAAATGTGGAAAATTTTAAGACTTTTTATATACATTCCAAATTACTCAGAAGTCATTATTTAATGTGTTTTCACTAATGTTTAAAAATCCTTTGTATAAGGTCTAGCTTCTCTTTCTCTCTCTCCCTCTTTCTCTCTCTCTCTTTCTCTTTCTCATAACCTGTCAGACATTATTAAAAGAATCATTATCAAAAAGCCTTGGGCTCAGGGTGTAGATCAGTGGTAGATCATGTACTTGGCATATATGGGGCCCTGGATTCAATCCCCAGAATCACCCCCAAAAGTATTATTTCTGCAAATGTGACCTTATTTTCCAAAATGCATTCCATGTAAACACCACAAGGATGACTGTGAAATATGCTGAATGTTTAAATTTTTAAAAACTTATGGCAATAAAAGACACATTGCCAAAAATATAGAATAAAAGTATTTGAAGTGAGGGTATGTATGTATTTTGGGTATTTTCAGAGGGATGATGGCATTGTGTCTTTTACTGTAATAAATATTTTAATTTAAACTTTCACCATCTCTTTAATTAGTTAACCGATTGGTTGATCACTGTCCCTCCCCAATCAAACATTTATGGCAATTTCTGTCAAACAAAAATACTACGTTATGTCTTCATCCACTTTATTCAGGATCTGGTATTGTGTGAGTTCTGACTCTTCCTGCAAGTCAAGATAACCATGAAAGGTAAATGTTTTAAATGGATTTACATCGTTAAGGCAGCCATAACAGCACAACTAAAAACACTCATGAAAGAATTCCAGAATAGCTTCAAAAGGGGCAAGAATGGTACAATAAGTTTGCTCAAAGCAAGTGGGAGCATTCTGAAGGGGACTAATAGCAATACATCACTCATTAGAAAAACTTTTAAGTAAAAAATTAAACATTCACTGCATACCTTTTATGTCTTTTTACCATACCTTATATGTCTTACAGCAGCACTTTATTACTTTATTATATTCTTCAATCGCATTACACACAGTTCAAATGATTAGAATTTTATGATGTTAGATCATAGCGCCAAGAAAGGTTGTGTCTGGCTATGTTCTAAGTCACCTGGAGAGATCCTGGAGAAATTAAAAGGCCAAACAAAACTTGTACTGAAGCATAATTGACATATACTAAACTTCACATATAAGAAGCAGATAATTTGAAGAGTTTTAATATATGTATATATTCATGACAGCATTGCCATGGTCAATACACATGTCCCATCACCTCCAAATTGCAGGGACCATCCTTGGTTGCCTGGTGTCCACTGTTTTGAAATGCATTTTGTACTATCTGTTTGCTGATTGTCTCCAGTGGGAGGAAAAATCTTGTTACTACTTTGCAAATACAAGCAGATATTTTCCACCTAGGAAGTTTCTGAAAAATAATCTCTGGGCTCCATTCCAGACTCAATGAACTATAATAACTGGCAGAACATTTTGGGAATCATATTTACTCTTTAAAGTTGAGTGTATATACAATAATATTCATCTTTTTTAGTGTACAGAATTGTGAATTTTGTCAAGCACATTTTGTCTTCATCCACTTTATTCACTGGATCTGGTCACAACTGATAGAGAACAGTGCCATGGCAGTCCCCAATTCTCCTAGGCTTCTTTGTCATCAGCTTTTTTCTCCACCTTTAGCTGTAGGTAATCACCAATTTGTTTTGTCTTCCTATAAAGTTACTTTCTCCAGAATGAAATCGTATTGCATGTAGCATTTTGATTTAGGCCTCTTTTGCTTAGACTCATTTATTTGGGATTAGTCAATTGAGTGTCCTAGCATTTCATTCTTTCTTGTTGTTTAGCACTATGCCACTGCATGGATGCACTAGTGTTTATTTTTCTACTCCCCAGTCAATAGGCATAGGCTAAAAGCTCCCTAGTAATACTAATGTATCTCTTTGTTGAGAATCACAGGGCTACGCTGCTCAGGTGTCAAATTAAGGCAATCATTAGGTTCTTTCCTTTGCTGCCGATCTCCCCATCCAAATCATGTTGCCTAGTATCAACAGCTTCCTGCACCATAGCACAAGTTCATGATCCAGCTTGTTCCCTGCTGAGCTCACATTCTTGTACCGGCCCATTTCCCTGGAACATTTGTGTGTCTTCCTTATGCACCAGGCTCCCTATTATTCATTTACATTCCTTCATCAAGTGCGTACCTTCCATATCTGATGTCTCATAAAAAAGTTCCCTTTGGATTTCCAAGATGACAGCATCTAAGAGATAATTAATGTTGATACTCAAAAGGATAAAATTTGTGCTACTTTGGTGATGGTATATTAGCCAAGATTCTCCAGAGAAAGAGACTGAACAAGTAGTATGTGTTTATATGATTCCTCTTGTTATATAAGGAAAGAAAATTCTATGTAAAAATACACAAATCTATGTACTAGCAATGATGAACATCAAGTCCAAGATGCCTGTTACCCCAGAGGGGATCACGTGGAAACAGAGGCATAAGACCAGGGAGAAAATGTGCTATTGACCCACAGCGGAGCACTGTTCTGCTAAAAGATGAATTTGAGTCATTTGAAGGAAAAGCGATGCACCTTGAGACCATAAATCTAAATGAAATAAATTAGACATGCGAGCTGAAATATCACATGATTTCTTCTATATGAGAAACCCAAAGTATAAATAAAATACAGAACATGATAAATGAGAGGTAATAGTTAACAGGTATATAGATCTGTACAATGGGAAGGAGAATGGGGGGAGGGAGGTGTAGAAAGATTGAGAATGTGTTCTGTACTAGTACCACCAACTCCCCACAATGAATGTAATCATTTTTACTGGGGACATGTAATAATAAAAATAGAAATTAAAAAATAAAAGCATGCATATTTTGCATTCATTAAACAGGAAAATGTAAGTGAAATAAATCAGTTAAGGTGATTCCCAATATTTTTTACATTTAAAGTCAGACTTCTCTTAATCCTTCTCTGGCGTCTGTGTTTCACCACAGCACAAGCACTCCTTCCAGCTATTGGTGTTACCACCTTTCTAAAAACAGAATCTATAAAAGAAGATCCGGGTGCCGGGTTTTCAGTTGTGCCGTTGACTGCAGCTAACCTACTTTCGGTTACTGCTTGTGGAACACTGCTATCATTTCTGATATGTCACTGCCTGAGACTCTCCTCACAGCTATTTGAGGTTCCTGCAGGTCACAAGAGTTCCCCAGTACTGTGTTCGCAATTCACTCCACGCTCTGACACCATTCGGCAGGTCTGTCCCTGGTACTTGTGATGCTGGCAGTGACAGTTAATTACACTATCCACCTCCCAACAGCTGCTGTATGACTCGATTATGAAAAAAAAAATCTCAGTTTCAGAAATAAGAAAATATGAAAAAAATCCACATATGCTGTAGAAATAATGAAATATCATAGTTGTTATTTATGCATAGAAGTCTATAGAGAGGGCTGGGGGTGCAGCTCAGTGGCAGAGTGCTCGCCCAGCACGTGGGAGGCCCTACATTCAATCTTCAGCCGTAAGTGGGAAAAATAACCTAAGTAATAACTGTACAACTCTATCCACGGACAGTGGCAGACACCAAATGCAGAAGACTGTTACCCAGAAGGCATGGTCATGTGGAAGTGGAGATACAGTTTTTGTATGACAAGTATTTCATCCTAGGAAAAGAGAATTGTCCCACTGGTATAATTTTGTTATTAACTGGTTGTGGAACCTGAGGAAGCTTTATCATGTTAGCATTCTGTTCTACATTTTAAAGACAGTAATAACTTGGGTTGCTGTTAGAGTTAAACAATAAATGCTGGTTGATTCCTTTATTAAATTATAAAACAGGATAAAAAGGGTTATTAAGAGCATGATCTCACAAAATGACCAAACCTAATTACATGTGGTAGGTGGTTATAACAATGGCCCCTAACAATCAGGATTGTCTGTCTACATTCTGTTTGCAGGAAGATTCTGCCACTCCTCCTACAAGTGGTGACTTCTTTTCTCCACCCTTGAACCTGCCCTTGTGACTTGTTTCAATCAATAGAACGTGGCAAAGTCACATCAGACAAATTCCAAAGTCTACACCTTGAGAGTCATGTAGGCTTCATGTAGTGCTCTCCCCAGAATCAAGGAAGTACACATTCTGCATGAAATTGTGTTCACAAGGACCTATGCACGAGACATTCATAACTGCATTCTCTGCAGTGAACACTTGGGAGAAATCTGAATGCCTATCAGCGTAGAATGAATAAAATGGTTATGCAAACCACCCCGAGATCAACTCCTTGCCATGCTGTGAAATGCTTGGTCTGTCCACTTGGAAATGCGAAAGGTGTTAGAGATGTGGGGAGATGGTGATGAAGAAGGTATGGGGTATACATATGTATCAATTCTTCGAATGAATGTAATTAGTGTGTGTCACACACATACACAAGTAAAAAAAAAACTAAGGTAAAAGTCATGTGAAGAAGGAGCAAGAGACCAATGGAACCAATTCTCAGACAGGAGTGAGGCCATCTTGGACCTCGCAGCCCAGCCGACCCGCCAGCTGAGAGTGGTGGACAAACAGAGGACTCCCAGTCTACTCTCAGCATCATGAGAAGTAACATTTCATCGTTGCCTGGGACCCACCGTGTTTAGGGTGAGTTGTGTTGCCCCAAAGTCTAACTGCATGGGAAGCCTTGGAGAGTCAGTGACCTGTGACTTGTAGTTTGGTGTGATCTATTTGTGGACCATGTTGTTATACTGTATTCTGTGTGCGGCAGTAATTAAGTGCTGCTGGTGTAAAGGTAACCAAGGGCTATGGAGACTACAAAAAGGTACTGTCAGTAGCTCAGCTGTAGCATTTGAAGCATCTTTAGTAACACTAGGATGACGAGATATAAACTACCAAAAGTTAGATAAGGATGTACTAAATCTAAAAGTACAGTCAGCCCCGTCTCAGTGAGCCACCACATACAGACCAACCACATACAGAAAATAGTTGGAAAATTGTGTCTGAACATGTACACTTTTTCTGGTCATTATTCTCTGAATGATACAGTATCACAAGCATTTGCACAAGTATAAGAAAACTAGATTTGGTGGCACATCCCAGCACTTGGGAAGCTGAGGCAGGAAGAGCCTGATTGGAGATATAGTGAGTTCAAGACCACTCAGAGGACTACATAAAGAAACCTTGCTTCAAAAGATCAAAAGAAGGAAGGAAGGAACAAAGGAACGAAGGAAAGAGAAAGAAAGAAAGAAAGAAAGAAAGAAAGAAAGAAAGAAAGAAAGAGAAAGATTCAAATTATGTAAGAAAATGTGTGTAGGTTATATGCAAATACTATACCAT
This sequence comes from Dolichotis patagonum, assembly GCA_004027295.1. Classification (NCBI taxonomy): domain Eukaryota; kingdom Metazoa; phylum Chordata; class Mammalia; order Rodentia; family Caviidae; genus Dolichotis; species Dolichotis patagonum. The sequence continues at coordinate 1,604 of PVJX010039837.1, read as the reverse complement.
TTTATGTAAGGAGCACTCCGTTTCTTAAGGGGGTGGCTGTCTGGGAACCAGTTCCTCCACAGATCCTGAGGACTGACTGTACATGCCATGGAGAAACAAGCTAACATTTGCAAAGTTCTTATGTAGCAGGGACTCTGTCTCAGTTCATTTAATTCCTGCCACACTCTGATTAGGTGAAATGATTATTCCCAGCTGAGTAAACCGAGGAACCTGTGCTGTGTTAAGTGACCAGGGTCGTACAGCCTGGGCCCAGAGGCCTGACTAAATCTCATGTGCTCCCTCGTAGCTCTGGCCTCGGCTTGGATGAACAACGCTGTGGCCCAGTGCTGCGGGTGTGCGGGGATGTGCTGAGAAGACCCCGGATGGGGTAAAGCCCTCAGCTGGCCTTGGAGGAAGGCAGCAGCGGGATAGCACTAAGGTGGCTCCAGATGGAAGATAGAAGGGAAGGCACGTGGGGTGCAGGAGGACTCGTGAGCAGCATGAGCTGGAGTCAGATCCTGCCTCTCTCCACCCAGGAGTGCCCACAGAGGCCCTTATCACCCCAAGGAAGCCTCCATTGCCTACCTGAGGGGGTCCCAGCCAAGGAGCCAGCGAGGAGCTCAGGAAATGGGAGAAAATGGCAGCATCTCTGGTTGGACCACAAATCAAACAGGAAACAGGGAAAGAAAGTGCTCACAGACCACTCGAGATTCTCCACATCTTTTGGAGTGAAGGGAACAGAGGAACCTAGCAAGAGCTGCCCTCTAGTTGTCCCACGGAACTCCATGTCCATAGGCCAGGACAGCAGAGGCTGGGCCTGGTGTCACGGCAGAGGAAAGAAGAGGCAAAGGTGCCAGGACAGCCCTGTTTGCAGGGGGACTTGCAAAGTAGAGTTGGTCGCCATGGTCCTGTCGGCCCACCTTCCCTGGCTGTGCTGTATCAGCTATGGGGAACCTTGTCTATACCTCTGGGGAACGTCATGTGCTCAGATTTTCCTGCAAAATGTTCATTTTCCAATCCTGAGTTCTAACAGAATGTGTAGTTCTGTACATGGCAAATACTTGTTTGTTGGGTGACTTTTGAGCCAAATCATGTTGCTTGATTTTATGCATGCCCACTGTGGCTGTAGGGTGGGGTGGGGTGGCTCACCATCTACAGATGCGGCCCTATTCAAAGGCTCCGGAGGCATCTGGGAAAGTCAGGGAACCTAAGCGATGCCATCTGGCTTTATTGCTCCCTCCTTAAAGCCCTGGAGAGCTCATGTCCTGTTGCGCTTCAGCAAAGACTCTGGGTGAAGAAGACTTTGAAACAGGCCTTGAGGATGAGGGTGTTAAGAGATGAGGCCAGAAAGAAAAGTTATAGAAGGCAGTAGACCTCAATGGAGCAAAAAAGAGGGCCCACCACAGGCTGAAGGTGATGGAGGAAGAAAAGGCATCATCAGGGAAGAACTAGGGCTCGGAAAGCAGAGTAAGATGGGAAAGAGGATGATTGGAGAGGGGCTGGAAGGGAGCGCTTTGACCAAGTGCAGTTTAGAGATGTGGAATTTCATGCTGAAGTGAGGGAAGGAACTATATCAGGTGAACACTGCGATTCTATCTGGTCAATTCTTTATTTAGCCTTGTGGA
>PVJX010039836.1:0-15529 GCA_004027295.1 Dolichotis patagonum | reverse complement strand
CCGTTCAAAATTGATTAATGCCATCTGCTTCTGTACCTACGCTTGCACCGTCTCCGCCTCCCTTTGTTCAATAGCTTAAAAACCCTGCACGGACCCCTCTCGGGGTCCTCCTTGCCTACTTGCTTGGTGGACCCCATGCGCATGGTAATAAAGCCCCCGATATCATAACGAGACTTGAGTCCTTGGAGCCTTCTTCCTCGAGACACCGATCTTACACTACCTGCAATTACAGTGAGTTTAGTCATACGGAAATAGTGTAATATCAACAGAAACATTGGGAAAAAATGGCTATATTGTTGTAAAGATTCAGAAAAGGTATACATTTTACCAGGAAATATGCCAAAAATGAAGCAATAATCATCACAATTAGGTTCCATTTTCTTGAAAATATAAATATAGCTCACATGAACTATAGCCAGTGTGAAAACAGTGACAGTTAGTTTAAGACACTATGCTATAACCTGCTGAAGTCACATGTCAGAGTTCATGACCTTGGACCTTCAGGGTTTTATTCTTCAGAATCTAATAATTATTCTCAGAAATCACTGGCCTCACCCCAAAAAGTTCATGGAAACCAGAAATACTGTATCCGTTGCAATTTGGGGGGAGGGGCAAGAGGTTTGCAGATAGCCAATCAAAATTCAGTTCTCCTTACTGCTGACTGACTGCTACCCACTAACTCATCTCTAACAGCCGGGCCATGATTCCTGCATCACCACCTCTGGTGCCACGTATATGTTCTCACGTGTTTTTTTTTTTCTTAAAAACCATAAGACCCCATAAAACGTCCTGTACTTTTAAAGACTTCTGGACATGTACTTAAAGGCCAAAAGTTTAAGACATTCCAGGAGAAAGTTGAACTACTATATAATATTTTAATAAATTAAATTAATTAAATTAAATTAAATTAAGATAGTACTGAATATAGTATTCTACAATAGCAGAAGATATAGAAATTTACTGTTTAATGTACAAAAAGAAGCATTTTTTATAAAATAAGCATAAGTGAAATTAAATTTTTCACAATTTGCAGATGCACCCTCAGTGAATTTAGGAGGTCTACTATATTACTAAGGGGAAAAATGTTTCATTGAGAAAACTTGCATGGTTTAAGAAGAAAGATTTTATAGTATGTAATATATTTATTCTACCATCAAAAGAGTAATTTCAAAGTCCTAGAAATCTTTTACCTTTGATCTACTCATCATTTCTAAACCAACTTAAGAAAATCACTGAATTATTTTTACCTGTCTAAACTATCCATATAGTTTTGCCTTTTCCAGAACACCATGTGGTTGGAATCACATAGCCTTTTCTACTTTGAGTTTGGAATCTGTGATAGAATAATATGCATTTGTTTCTTTCATGTATTTTCATTGATGTATAGTATTTTTAATGCTGACTAATATTCCATTGTTGGGATATATTACTCTACCTATCTTTCTATCTATCTATCTATCATCTATCTATCTATCTATCTATCTATCTATCTATCTCTCTATCTATCTATTCAACTATATAGCTATCTATGTATTTCAGTAAGTAATATATATTTAACCAAAGGATATTTTGAATGCCTCAAGTTTTGGTTTTTGTAGACAAAGTTTCTATAAACATTCAGATACAGATTTTTTGTGTGGAAATAAACTTTCTATAACTTAATTAAATAAATGAGTGCAATTTCTATATATTAAGGCAGTGTTTATATTTGTAAGGACTACCAGGCTACCTCCCAAAGTGGTAACATGACTTACTTAACATTCCTATAAGCTATTTGTTATCTATCTATCTATCTATCTATCTATATATTAGATTTTAAAATAGCTTTTAAAACGGACACATTTTCTTAATGAGTTCCATATATAAGTATAAATATTCTTATTATGAGTCACCAAGTAGAAAAATTGCATTTTGCTGAATCTAACTAGATACTAAGAAAATTCAGAATGTGTTCAAAAAGACTTAAATATCCTTATGCTTATTAAAAAGGAAAAATACATATATTTCAAACAAAATGTTTAGTATTTAGTCATCACTTTACTTTGCCTAAAATACCTGGGTAATTACTTAAATTTTCTACTTTATTATTTGCCATAGACAGCTGGTGTCAGGTTATAAAAAAACAATAATTAGATATACAAATAAATATTTCAAGTAGCCAATAAAATGTAAATTCACATTTTTTGTTGTTCAGAAGCATTATAATTTTTTAAACTATCCATTAAAAATGTATAAATTCATACCATGGAAAATAGAAAATTCACTAAAAAGTAAAGAATTTTAATTATCAAGTCAGCACAAATCATTACCGCATTATTTTGCATTTAGTTGTTCCCAACATATTCAAGATTATTAAATAATGGGTGACCTGGTTAATAATATGTATATGTGTAAAAACAGGATAGTCAAATGATTTAAATGATCATATAAATGAAGAAAAACCTGGTACATGGTCTCATTTATTTAACAGAAATTTTTCCAAAATCATATTTTATTACATTACTGAAGGCATTTGAAAATATAAAACTGCATATAAAAATTTAAACAACTTTAAAAGAGGAACTTTAAAAAGAGGAACTTAAAGATATTATAAAAAATAAAAACTTGTGCCTTGAGAGGATATTAAATTAATTCTAACCAATGACAAAAAACAAACAAAAAAACAACCATAGGAATAATCTCAATGTGGTTAAGGAAAAATTATTTTTGATATTCAACTGCTTTCCAAATGACATACCAAATCTATGTTAATGCAGGAGAAAACAAACTATGCATATTTCAGGGATTTTTTTTGATTAATAAAATTGGAGAGAAAGCAATTATTTAAGCACAGTTTAATTCAATATATACCTATTGAATATTTTTACAAACTATGAATTGAACATGAATTTGCCCAAATACATGCATAACTTTATTCAGAGAATAAAAACACCAAAACTTACAAAGATTCCTATAATAAAATTTGCAGTAGTGGGAAAAGTAAACTAGACATAGTCATTTAAATAAAGCTCAGAGAAACAATAATATTTTTAGACATGATGGTGTGGAAGAATACACTATTTCAAAAAGGACTGGATGCTATAGACCCCCTCACCAGAGGCAAGAACTCCAGCCAGAGGCATGTGCAGGGCCAGGCTGAACCATGCCCCTCCTGTGACCCCACCATCCCTGCTGCCCACCTTGTGGGACACAGAAATTCCACCCAGCAGCACACACAGGGCCTGGCCAGACCTGGACCCCTCTCACGCTCCCACCATCCTGGCCTACCACCTCACAGGACCCAGGAAATCCCCCACAGTCCCACCACTGATGTCGGGGACCCCTCAGTTCCTGGATCTAATATTCTGTTGGTCTTTGGCTCCCACTCCTCCCCACAGCACCTTGGACTGTAGTGGATTAACCATACTGTATCAAGGGGAGTAACCCTCATCCAAACAGAAGAACTCAGCAGGCTTCCATATGTGAGTTTGCCCCTAAAATAAGAATGCAGTTTGCCACCTTCAGTGGGTAAACAGGAGCAATAGCCAAGACCCTCCAGAAGTAGGTCATGACAAGCTTGGCAAAAAGGTGAGTGAGTCCTTCCTCCACACAGAGAATATCAGGTAGCTTTTGGAGGGTGCCAGTAACACCTCCTCAAACCTGGAGAAAATTAAAAGGGACTATGAGACACCTGGAGACACAGTAGGGTCCCAGCTGTTACAAACACTACGAACAGGGATATCTTGTGGCTCTGAGAAACCAGAAGACATAATAACATCAGGAACTAAGGATTGACTTCCATCAGTAACCCTAGACTTGTGAGCCTAGGAAGAATATAGGATTCACCCAACATACCCTGAACAGGGAAGTCAGGTGACTGGCCCACCTCTTCCTTGTGGGATCAAGCAATTGGACAAACATCAGCCTTACAGTAGGACCCTAAGATACACACTGCCAACAGTTAAGACTAGTGAGATTGGAAGAACAAATATTAACCGAAAAAGGGAAAATGGCAAAATGAGAAAGAAAAATTTAATCTCAAACACCTAGTCCATCAAGAACAAGTACAGGTGATAATAAAATAGAGGACTTCAAAAGCTACACACCAGAAAGCTCTGAAAAGATAGCAAGTGAAATAAAAAGATAATTTTTATTACCTGCAGAGGGAATCAAATTAGAAGTAATCTCTCATGTAAAGACAGAAACAACAACCTTAGTAAAGGAGTTGCTCAGCACAACTAGAGAAGAAACAGAGAAAAAGTGCAGGAGCATGGGAAACTGATTGAAATCTTGAATGAACAATATAGAAACTAAGCAGAATCCATGAAACAAACTCAAAGAAACATCCAAGAAACAAACAAACAAAAAAAAAACCTATTGAAAGCTGTCAAAACTGTATAAATGAAGTTGAGGATAGAATTTCAGACCTTGAAGACTGGATTGCAATTAGCAATGATGAAAGGATAGAACTTTTAAAAATAACAAATCAACATGAAGTGACAATCCAACAGCTTCAAGATGATACCCAGAGAAACAATATAAGACTAATAGGCATCAGTGAAGATGCAAGAGTCACTGCAAGTGACATTGGTAAATTATTCATAGAAGTAATTACAAAAAATTTCCCAAACATGAGGAAAAAATTTGATATGCAGAAATGTGAGGACTATAGAACTCCAAAAGGCCAGACCAACATAATAGACCAACATAAATCTACACCCAGAAACATAATAATTAAGATCCCAGACATACAGCATAAAAACAGAATACTAAAAGCTGTTAGAGAAAAGACACAACTCACCTATCAAGGAAAGTCCATTAGAATTATGGCAGACTCCTCAGCACAAACCCTCAATTCAAGACAAGCTTTGGGTGAAGTATTTTAAGCCCTGAAAGAAAACAACTTTCAACCCAGATTGATGTACCCAGCAAAACTGTATTTCAAATTTAATAGAGGAACAAGATACTTCCATGACAAAGAACAACTGAAGAATTCATGTCCACCAAACCAAAATATAAAGAGGGTTGAAAGACATGCTAGATAGAGATAAAAATAAAAATGACCATGATTTCCAGAACAATGACAGAAAGAAACCACAAGACAGGACAAACAATTAAACAAGGGGGAAAAGCAGAAAAGAAACACATGGAACATAACATGGCAAAGTCAAGCCAGTGCATATCAATTATATACATAAATGTAAATGGCCTCAATTCACCTATCAAAAGAAACAGGTTGACAGAATGGATCAAGAAACATGATGCCACACTATATTGTATACAAGCAACACTTTGGACCCAAAATAAATTCATAGATTAAAACTCAAAGGATGGAAAACAGTATTCCATGCAACAGGAACCCAGAAAAAAGCAATAGTAACTATCCTATTTTCAGACAATGTGAACTTCAAACCCTAAAATGATTAAAAGAGATAAAGAAAGTCACTACATACTCATTAGTGGAAAAATTCAAAAGGAAGAACTAACAATTATAAATATATATGCACCAAATACAGGAAAACACAACTATATAAGAAATATACCAATGGACATGAAAAACCAAATACTTAAGAACAGAATAATAACAGGTGACAGTAATACCCCATTGTCACAAACATATAGATCAAATAGAAAAAAACGTCAGCAAAGAAATAATAAAACTGAATCATACCTGTGAGCAAATGGACATAGTAGATGTTTACAGAGTGTTTCACCCAGCCACATCAGAATACACATTCTTCTCAGCTGTGCATGGGACATTCTCCAAAATATTATACCATAAAATATTCTTAAGTAAATGCAAAGGTATTGAAATTATCCCATGCATAATATCTAACCACAGAGCACTGAAACTTGCAATTAATGGCAAAAAATTATAAAACTTGCATAAATACATGGAAATTAAATAAACTTCTGAACAACCAGTGGTATACAGATGAAATTAAACAAGAAATAAAGCAATACAATTTGATGAAAACATGGAAACAACATACCGTAATCTGTGGAATGCAATAAAAGCAGTCATAAGAGGGAAATATGTAGCAATAAATTGTCATATCAAGAAAACAGAATGAGCGCCAATAAACAACCTAATTCTTCATCTCAAGATTCTAGAAAAAAAAGAACAAGTAAAACCCCAAGCTCATAGAAGAAAGGAAATTGTTAAGAGCAGAAATTAGTGCAATTGAAAATAAAAAAATACAAAGAATTAATGAATCAAAAAGTTGTGCTTTTGAGAGAATAAACAAAATTGACAAACCTCTAGCTAACCTTATAAAGAAAAAGAAAGAAAAAACCCAAATTCATGCAATAAGGACTGAAAAGGTGGAAATTATTACATATCCCATGGAAATTCAAAAGATCATGAATGCCTACTTTGAAAATCTCTACTCACATAGAGTGGAAAACACACAGGAAATGGACATAGAGATTTCTAGAAACATATGAACTACCAAAGGTCAACCAAGAAGATATAGCAGTTTTGAATAACCCAATACCAGCTATTGAAATTGAAAACATAATTAAAAACTTACCAACAAAGAAAAGCCCAGGTCCTCATGGATTCTTGGCTGAAGTCTACAAGAAATTTAGAGAAGATTTGATGCTGATACTCATTAAACTCTTCAATGAAATTCAAAATGCAGCAATTCTCTTTAATCATTCCTGGAGGCAAGTATTACTCTGATACCAGAACCAGAGAAAGACCCAAAGAGAAAAACTATCGGTCAATCTCAATAATGAACACTGATGCAAAGATTCTCAATAAAATAATGACAAATAGAATGTAGCAAATCATCAAGAAAATTATACAACATGACTAAGTGGGGTTCATTGAAGGAATGCAGGGATGGTTCAACATATGCAAATCAATAAATGTAATGCACTACATCAACGGAGCCAAAAACAAAAGCCACATGGTCATCTCAATAGACACAGAAAAAAGTTTTCGATAAAGTCCAATACATGTTCATGATAAACACACTACAGAAACACGGAAAAGATGGTGTCTACCTCAATCTTATAAAGGTCATTATGACAAACCAACAGCCAAATATTATGATAAATGGACAAAAACTGAAAGCTTTCACTCTAAAATCAGGAACAAGACAAAGATGTCCACCATCACCACTCCTATTCAATACAGTTCTGAAAATATTAATCAGGGCAATGAGACAAGAGAGAGAAATAAAAGGAATAAAGATAGGAAAGGAAGAAGTTAAATTTTTACTATTAGCAATTGGCATGATACTCAATATAGAAGACCCCATAAACTCCATTAAAAGACTACTAGAGGTAAGAAAAAAATTCAGCAATGTAGCAGGATAAAGTCAACACTCAAAAAATCAATAACATTCCTGTACACAAACAAAAAACTCACTTAGAGAGAAATTATGGGAATATCACCTTTCACAATAGCATCTAAAAAAATGAGACATTAAAGAATCAACCTAACCAGGAATGTAAAAGACCTATATGCTGAAAATTATGCTAGGCCAGAAAAAGAGATTGAAGAGGATATTAGAAAATGGATGGATATTCCTTGCTCTAGGCTAAGAAGAACCAACATTGTTAAAATGACCATACTCCCAAAATTATTATACAGATTTATGCAATTCCAATGAAAATAACATTAACATACCTTACACATCTAGAGAAAACACTCCTAAAATTCATTTGGAAACACAGGAAACCTAGAATAGTAAATGCAATTCTGGGCAACAAAGGCAAAGCAGGAGACATCTCAATTCCTGACTTGAAACTATACTACAAATCTTCAGTGATAAAATCAGCAGGTACTGGCAAAGAAATAGACCTGAAGATCAATGGAACAGATTAGAAGATGTAAACAACTACAAAAACACTCAGCTGTCTGATATTTGATAAAGAGGCTAAATATGTAAACTGCAAGGATTATAGCCCCTTTAATAAATGGTGTTGGAAAAATTGGCTCTCCACATGCCAAAAATGAAACTAGACCCATGCCTATCACTATGCACTAAACTAAAGTCAAAATGGATCAGATCTAAATATTAATACAGAAACATTAAATATAGTGGAAGACCGGGTAGGTAGAAGACTTGGAGACATAGGGGCAGGGTTAGAATTCATGAACAAAACACAAACCATACAGGAAACACTTCAAAGAATCAACTACTCGGATTTCATATTATTGAAAAGTTTTTGAACTTCAAAATAAATCACCAACAGAGTGAAAAGAAAATCCACAAAATGGAAAAGAATTTTAGCCTGAAACCCCCTCAGACAAAGGACTTATATCCAGAATATATAAAGAATTGAAAAACATCAAGCCCCCCCAATTCAAAGACCCTCTCCAAAAATGGACATCTGAGATGAACACACAGTTCTCAGATGAAAATATACAAATGACAAATAAATACATGAAGAAATGTTCACCATCTCTTGTCATTTGAGAAATGGAAATTAAAACAGCATCAAGATTTCATCTCACTCTGGAAAGAATAGCTGCCATCAAGAAATCAACTGATAAAAAATGTTGGCAAGGCGGTGGGGAAAAAGTGACTCTGCTCCACTGCTGGTGGGAGTGTAAACTGGTACAACCACTATGGAAATCATATGGAGAATTCTCAGAAGACAAGGACTGGAAGCTCCATTCAATCCAGCTATTCCCCTCCTGCATGTTTTCCCAGAAAAACTGAAAAGGTCATCACAGTGACATATGTGCACCCATGTTCATAGCAGCACAATTTGTAATAGCTAAATCTTGGAAACACCCATAATGCCCATCAGCTGAAGAGTGGATGAAAAAGATGTGCTATTTTTATACACTGGAATATTACTCAGATATAAAAAATGATGATCTTGAGGACTTCATGGTAAATGGAGCCAACTTGAGAGTATCCTCATAAGTGAAATAAATAAGAATCATATTTATAAATATCATATTGTGTCTCTAGTGTAAAAAGTAATAAGAACTGCAGGAGCTATAATACCCAAAATGTGTAATCACTACTGTAAGAAAGAGAGGGAAAGAAAGTGCTCTAAATGATATAACTGCATGCATGCTTAAGTGTGGAAGATAGATGACCATATTACTAAGCTTTTCTTGGATCACTGAACAGAATTGTTTGCTACCTCACTATTTGAATGTCCACTTTTTATACTTTAATTTTTTAACTTGAATAACTATTTCTAAGATGACAATATGTAATTTATCAACTAGTAATTTCTTACTGTTTTTTTTCAATTATCTATGTTTCTACCCTTTTTTCTGTTTTGCACTTTTTCCCTTTAAAATAAAATTTTTAAAAAAGCGAATGAAAATTTTGCTAATGTCATATACACGAGGGCATATCTGGAGATGCATTTGAGGCAATAATTTATGGACAGACTATGAAAACCCTTGAATACATTGTTGATGATTTTAGGTTTTATATGTTGCACAATTTTGAATAATTAAATAAATGTTCCAAAAGAAGCATAGAGAGTAACCTATATGTATGTTTTTGTTTGACATTTGAATATTTTAGAGATTTTATTAAGTGACAGTGAGGTTAACAGTGAGAAATTAATGAATAAAATATAGAATGTAGTGGAAACACAGAAAAAATCAAATTAGTAGTAAACATGATTTATAAATATAGAATATGTATTTGTTTTATCATCTTTAATATGTACTATACTTTCATATGTGATTAAGTGCAGTTTGTCAGTATTTTACTGCAGATTTTTGCATTATGCTCACAAGGGATATATAGCTATAGTTTTCTGTTCTGTTGATGTTTTTGTCTGTCTTTGGTATCAGAGTAATACACTGGCCTGTTTTTTTTTTTTTTTATTTTAAAGGGGGTAAAATTAAACACAACAAAACAGAACAGAACGGGACATAAGAAAGCATACATTTCAAAGCTAGACAACCAGAGATCTTCACTCTCTGTCATATTGTCTCTTGTTTTCTTCCAAATGGTTGTCCATATCTTTGCATAAGGAGAGTTCATACTAAACAACATAGCCAATCTTTCACAAGATGTCCAGCTCACTGGCTCCCACTTGTTAAGCAGGGGGAAGGGGTACATGACACATCACAGGATGGGAGACGGGGTGATATACGATGTTTGATTCTCAGCCCTCACCAGCAGTTTCACAGCCACCCCCCAGAGAGAGGAGTTCCTTGTTCCTTTGTTCCTTGTTCTCCTGGCACCCAGAGTCAGCGCATGGTGCAGGTCCCGAGGTGCCAAGGTCTCTCTCCTTTACTCAGGCCTCTTAAAAAAGTTTGTAAGTGTTCTGTTCTGATCTGCCCTCTTTTGTTTTATTCTCTTTAAAATAAAAAAATTAATAAGAACTGTAGGAGTAATAAAACCCAAAATGCATAATTGATACTGTAAAAAAGAGAGCAAAAGAAAGTGCTCTAAAGGATATAACTGCATGCATGTTTAAGTGTGGAAGATAGATGACCATACTACTCTTTTTGCTAGATTATTGAGCAGAACGGTTAATAGTCTCACTGTTTGAATGTCTACTTTGTATGCTTTAATTTTGTAACTTGAACAACTGTTTCCAAGATGACAGTATGTAACTTATCAACTAGTGATTTCTTAGTGGGTTTTTTTTTTGTTCTTTTCTTTTTTTCCTTTGGAATTCTGTATTGTTGCTACCCTTTTTTCTGTTTTGTTTGGTTGTTTTTTTATTTCTAAATAAAAAAAAGAAAGGGCTTTCATGTACATTTTATTCAGCTGTTTGGATTTCTTTTAGGAGAAACTGTACTTATAATAAAAACTAAACTAATAAGAAATTTTAAAAAAAGGTTTGGAAGTACTTCCTATTCTACAGTTGTTTGGGAAGACTTGGAGAAAGATTGGAATTAGTTCTTCAAATGTTTGATAAAATTCACCAGGAAAACATTCCTATCCAGGGCTTTTCTTTGTAAGATTGTTTAGATTATATTTCCACAATAGTTATAAGATCTTTCATATGTTGCATGTCTATTATTTTAAGTTATATGTTTTAGGAATTTACTTTTTTTTCAGGTTATATGGTTTGTCAGTGTATAATTGTTTTTATTTTTCTTAAGCTCTCTTAATTTCTGTGATGTCAACCATCACAGAAATTATCAACCATATTCATCTTTTTTACAACTTGTAATCTACCATAGAGAATGAATCCTGGGCATCTGAGGAGGTACATTCCACTGCCATGGGGCACAACTTTGGATTCATATCTCTTAGTTACATTTGTGCAAGAATGTTAGTCTCATTTTCTATTTTCTTCTTGAGCTTTTGTGTTATTATTAAATTTGTTATTGGCAGTAGACAATCTGCTATCTGTTTATGTAATCTTCAATTTCACCATTTATGTATAGCAGTATCAGAATTAAACCATTTACATGAGAAGCACTTTATAACCTAGAGTACAGTACTTATATATAATGCATTTTCCCATTTTTGTACATCTTTTGTAAAAAACATTCTTTATCAGTATTCCTTTGAAGTATATAATGACTGCATTCCTGGTGGGGGGTTGGGACATGTATACAACACATCTAACATCTTTTTTAACCCCCTTGATTTCTTCTCTCTCCTTTCTCTTCCATTTTTGGATCCTCTTTCCATTTTTGAAAAATCTATCTCTCAAAATCCTATTATCTATCTTTCATTATATTCTTTATATTTTGAATTTTTTTATATACTTTGTTGTATTTAAAGTTGTGTGTCTGATTTTATTTAACACTATAATCTCAATGTGCATGCACTTTCCTACAAATGACTAAACTTTATCTATCTTTATGGCATGGTAATACTCCTTTTTGTGCAAATACCACACCTCTCATGCCCAAATTTATGTAAAACAAGATATTTCTTCTCCCTCTCTTTTTTGCAAACAAATAAATATTATTTCAAGTTTGAAAAAGAATGTCATATATACTCAAATTAAAAGGATAAATGATTAGTTTTCCACATTCTGAGTTTCAAGGAATTTGAACAGGTATTTATGTTTTAGAGTTTGGTTAGAATATACCAACACTAGATTTTAACTGCAAAATCATTTAAAAACAGTACATGCTTTATGATTCTCTTGGTCACATGGGTATTTTGTTGACCCTACGAGAGTTTTAGAGAATGCATATATTCACTAACATTCGAGTGAGGCTAGCAAACACCATATATAGACATTGTTGAGTAACTGAGGGTTAACAAAAAGCCCCAGTTCAATTTTGTGTGAAAAATGAAAGTAACAGGATGAGTTGAAAAGTTACTATTGACTATTTCTAAATAAATAGGTAGTACTCAAGTTGATGTGTTATTTTTGCTACACCAGCTGCTCCAAGTTTCTTGTAAAACATAACATAGAATAATTTCAGCATCTATTATGTCTTTCATGTCACTAGTTGTTATACACTTATTTTATATTCATATATAATACTGTAGTCACATTGATAAAAACTGGCAAACAAAATGTAATAAAACTTGAGATTTTCCTCATTTTTAGTATTTTTATTTTTATTAAGTTCAATAGTACAGTTTAAATATACATAATGATAATATTTATCATAGGCAATGTATACATCTACATGACATAATCTGATTTCTCTTTTTTTCCCAAACCTCTCCATTCCATTCAGGCCTTCTTCACCTCCCCACCTACAAAGATCTGTTTCTGTTTTATCCTTGTTTTATCATTTTGTCTCACAGCACACTTCACTAAAATAAAAAAGAATCAAAGATTTACACATTGAAATGGGAATACTGAAACTTTTGGAATAGAGCATAGGTGCAACACTAGAAGACATAGATGTAGGCAAAGATTTCATAAACAAAACCCTGATTGCATGTGAAATACTATACAGAATAAACAACAGGAATCTTGTCATACTAAAAAGCTTCTGCACAGCAAGAGAAATTACCAATACAGTGAAAAGACAACCTATAGAATGAAAGAATGTGTAGTTAGTTGTCTGTCAGACAAGGCACTAATACCTAGTACATATGAAGAACTGAAAAACATTAGACTCCCCAGATTTAAAGATCTAATTCCAAAATGAGCATTTGAGATGCAGATACTTCTAAGATGCAGAAATGCAAGCGACAATTAAATATATGAATAAAAGCTCAACATTACTGGTCATTTGAAAGATGCAGATTAAAACAATGCTAACATTTCATTTCACTCAAGGAAGGAAGGCTACTATCAAGAAGTCAACCAATAACACATGCTAGCAGGCTCTGGAGAAAATGGAACACTTCTCCACTATGGCTGGGAGTGAAGACTGAAACAGCCACGGTGAAAATCAGTGTGGAAATTCCTCAAAGAACTGGTATTTGAGGTCCCTTTTGACCAGTTATTTCCCATCCAGGTATTCCCCGAGAAACATTAAAAACTTCATACCACAGCGATGTATGCATACCCATATTTATAGCAACACAGTTTTTAATTGCCACATCTTGAAGACAACTGAAATGCTTACTGAGGAATGGATAAAAATATGCAGTTATTTCTATATTACGGAGTACTACTCAACCACAAAGGATGAACTTGAAACGTTTCTAGGTAAATGGATACACCTTGACACTATACTCTTGAGTGAAATAAACTGAACGCATATGTATAAGTATCACATAGTTTCTTGGTGTAAGAAAGCAAAAATGTCAATAAAGACAATGGTGTATAATACATATTGTGAAATACAAAATAATTGTTCAAGTAAAAGTGAACTAAGAAGGAGGAAGGGAAAAGGGGAGAAAGGGGAAAGAAAATCAATGACAAGTACAGGAAGGAACAATCAAGGAGGAAAACAAATCTAGACAAAATCAAAGTTTTTAAATATCTGAATAAAATTCATATTTTTGCATTCTAGGAATCAAATCAGCACTTATGGAGCTGGAAATGTTTACATGATTACTGATGAGCTTTTCAGAGATTATAAATATGTACGAATTCCAAAAGGATCTTTTTATTTCTTCCTCCTCATTATTGATCTCAAAACGCTTATGTATTCAGAGATGATTTCAAAAACCACATATTTTGAATATTAATTCCTGTGCATATATTTTACCACTAAGCATTGACAAAACCCATAACTGTAATCTAAAGTGTAATTATCATGTTTTTAAAATTATCATGTAATTTAAAGTATTAGTATTACCATTTTAATTTGATTACATCCAAATCTGTTGTTAAAAATTTTGAATTTTCATACAAAGGTTTTTGAAAAAAATACAAGTTTTGGACAAAGAGTGTAATTTTATGGAAATTAATAAACTGGTATTAGTTTCCATTTCATTATGTACAAGCAGAGCACCAAGGACTTCCAGAGTTGCCTGCCACCCTTTACCCAAGATGCCTCACTGCTGACTTTTGCTGACCTGCCCCGTGTTGTCTATGCTTCCAAATGACATATGGATTTCCATGTATCTTTATTCTGTAGTGAAAGGCAAAAAGTAAACCTACGAAGGGAAAAGAGGAGATAGCCAGACTGGCTTAATTATGAGCAGATGAAAATTTTCCTACCTCCCTTTATTCATGTCCCTCATATGCAATTACAAAGCACAGCAAAAATCATGTAGCATTTTAAAAGTAAAATTTATATGCTGCAAATATAAATCTGTGTCTCCCAGATTACCTATCTCGCTGCCACTCTACCTCCTCCATACATTTTCCAGACACTATATCAAGTTAGAGTGGATAAAGCAAGCAGAGAGAGGAGTCATCTTCCTTTTCCTTCGCTAGACATTTAAGTCATTCACAAAAACATAAAACAATAAGTACCATTCTTCTCATTAAACTTTCTTTCATTTCTCTCATTATCATGAGATCATATTGTTTTCACTTCTATTTACAGTGTTAACAACATTTTGAAATGCTTTCATCTTCATTTTGCATACAGTTAGCTACTCATTTCTCAGGTGTATGAGGAGGCGGCAATGATAGATTAGCAAGGATCTGTCCAGCAAGGGAGTGCTGAAACACTCTTTCGTGCTAGCGGCACTCAGTTCAGTATCTCCATTCTCGTAGGAAACTATATTAGGTGCTGCCTGGTGATCTCCAGCCTGTGAGGGAGCATCGGTGGGTTTTTCCAAGCACATGTGCAGTGCCCATCACCTAGATGTCTGCTGCTTTTGCTGCTGTATTAAGTTGAGCTTCTGCCTCCTCAACTCAAGCAAGATTCTGATGCTCGTCCAGTTCCAGTTTGTATGGTCTCTCTTTCCCCAGTTAGGAAACTGTTCTGAGTGAAATTCTAAGAATTGCTGATGTGCACCACATGTTGTCCACTGGCTGAAACTCATTACCTCATGGACTTGGCCTTTTTTTTTTTTTTGGTTAAAGATGGTGAGAGCAAGAGTCTAATAGCAGTTAGTCATTCACAACACGTAAGAGTTGTCCACACTTTTTGATTAGAATGTTTACTCTCTATATGTTCTAATTCTTGACACAAAATTATTTTAAGGTCATTATCGATGTAATGCATGAATGAATACATAAACACATAAATAAATAATTTAACAAATTGAATGTTAGTGTTGATACAATTTATTCTGCCCTAAAATGAGTAACATTTTCTAAAAACAACACAGCA
>PVJX010039835.1:0-15542 GCA_004027295.1 Dolichotis patagonum | reverse complement strand
CAGTATATAATCAATTCTCATAAACTGTTTAGGAGTTCTACACATGCGTGAGTCTCTACATGTATACCTAACCTTTCTGTATCAGAGGGAATAACAAATCAAAATAAGGCAACAAAACAAATTACTAGAAAAACACAAAACAAAAAAGACTTGTAAAACCATAATACTAGGTGATCTACAGTAGTTACTATGGTGTCTCTTGTTATTTTCAATAGAATTGTCTATATCATCAGGCATAGTAT
Source organism: Dolichotis patagonum (assembly GCA_004027295.1). NCBI lineage: Eukaryota > Metazoa > Chordata > Mammalia > Rodentia > Caviidae > Dolichotis > Dolichotis patagonum. Next base: position 15,300 of record PVJX010039835.1, on the reverse strand, counting down.
AATTGAACATAGCAGTACATAGCAATATTTTTTTAATTTTATTTTAAAGAGAATAAAACAAAAGAGGGCAGTACAGAGCAGATCAGAACAGGACAACATAGGCAACACAGTACATTACGTTAAGACAACCGGACATTAACAATAGCTATCACAATATCTCTTTCTCTGCATAGCAATATTAATAAAAACAAAACATTGGAGACATTATAGGACTTCAAAAGCAGTTAATAATCAAACTGGAATGGGTATCTTAATGAATCTTGTCATCTTCAGAGTAGTTACCTCTACTCTCAGACTTAATACTTGCAAGCATAGAAGATTCAAATAAAATCAGTCAAGACAAAACAGTGATCTAACAAACCAGATTCAAATAAGATCAGTCATAGTAAGACAGGGTAAGTAATACAGGGTTTCAGTTTAAGTTAATAGGAAATTAAGGATAGTTACCATAGCATATCCTGCTATTTTTGGGATAGCTGTCTGTGCCCTCAAATCTAGTATGAGTAGACAGGCTGGAACAGAATAAAATCAAACTAAACAGAGCAATAAGAACAACGTGGGTTTTAAATCCTATGCACTAGTAACAATGTCCTCCTTCTTCCTTTTTTTAAAGACAATTCCTCCCCTTTCACTTTCACAGGGTAATTTGTACATTTTGGGTCCCACTAACTCTGTTAGTTTTTAGACTAGGGGGGCAACCCGCTATCTACCTAAGTGGTTCTGACCCTTTTTACCCCTGAGCTTGATTTGAGCTGTATTCCTTTACCTACTAAAGCCTCAAGGTTTTCCTTCCTTATAGCTGAGTAGTTTTCTACTGCACAAAAGTGTCATGACTTTCCAACCTATCTGCAGCTGCTGGATGAGCTGTCCCTATTTCTCTCTGGTTTCCTGTCACATAGAGCATTGTTTTCTCATCTTTGACTTTCAGTTCATTAACCCTCTTTCAGGTTGATTATATTTCCTATTCAGAGCATCTCGATGGACCCTATCTCCTGATCTACTCTGCCTGTTTCTTTTTGTTAGTGTATCAAGGCCATCTGTGTTAGAGATTATAGCCAATCTTCTCTACCTCATCTCTGCTATGCTATTTTTCTGCCGCTAGTTGTCTATTTTTCTCCTTCATTCTGCTGTCTGCCCCATTCATTGAGGCCTCTCTGCCACTGTTCCTGGAATCCTGGTGATTTTTTTCTCTCTCTCTAGAATGTCCTTCAGCATTTTTTGTAGGGTTGGGTTGGTGGTCATAAACTCCCCCAGTTCCTCTTTGTCATGGACACATCTTGTTTCTCCATCTGTCTCCATTTTGAGAGACAGTTTTGCAGGGTGCATCAATATGGGTTGGAGGTTATTTTCTTTCAGAGCTTGGAATACTTTGCTCCAAACTCTTCTTGATTTGATGGGTTGTGTCAAGAAGTCTGTTGTGATTTTGATGGGTTTTCCTTTATAGGTGATCTGTTTCTTTTCTCTGAACACTTGTAATATTCTGTTCTTGTGATTAATTTCTGGGATCTTGATTATTATATGTCTGGGTGCAGATCTGTTTTGGTTGTAGCTGGCTGAAATTCTGTATGCCTCATATATCTGAATATTATTTCCTTTTCCTATGCTTGGGAAGTTTTCCTTAACTATTTCTGTGAATAACCTTTTTTTTTGTGAATAACTTTTGTATTTCATTTGTGTTTACCCCTGTTTCTTTGCTCATATGTTTTATTCTTAAGTTATAGATCCTCTTGTCATCTTCTAGCCTTTGTATTATTACTTCCTGGTTCCTTGTTATTTTTAAGAGATCTTTCCTTTTGCAATCACACATTGCAAATCTATCTTCAAGTTTTGAAAGTTTAACTTTAGTTTCTGTCAAGCAATTTTGCCAGCTTTCAATGAAGTTTTTAAATTCCTGGTAATCTCTTTGAATCTCTTTCATGTATTGTAGATTTTGTTTATATTCTTCATCAAAGGTTTCTCTCCTTTTTCTGGGTTCCTCCATTCTTCCATTTGTATCTTCTTGAGAGATGCTTAGCATTTCTTTTATTAATCTTCTTATACTTTGTTTTATTTGAATTAGTATTTCAGTTTTAAGTTTGTTTATGAAGTCACAAAGATATTTCTTTATGTCGACTGATGCTGTGTCTGATATTGCATGTTTGCTGCCCTCAATCTCTTCTGTCTTTACCTCTCCTGGACTTATTTCCCTTGGGTCAGTGGCTGGAGGCTTTTTCTTGTTTCTTTCTCTTGGCGTGTTTCTGGTTTCTTTCAGACAGGTGCATGGTGGAGGTCTCAGGTCCTTTCTGTATTGCTTACAGTTTTTCTGAAGTGTGCTGCTTAGGGGATTGCTGTCCTATCCAGTTTGCTGTTGGCCAGTGAGGTGCATACAGGGGCAATATGGGCTGGCCCCTCTCCTCCAAGCCAGTTAACCAGAGAGTGCCTTCACCACGCTAGTGTGTGCCATGTGGATGTCACCGGTTCAGGCCATCTTCCTCCCTGGCTATTGGGTCCCGACTAGGAGTGTGACACAGCCCAAGCAGATCCCACCAGTCCGCTTTGGGCCAGGAGTGGCCGACTGATGCCACTGTGGTTCTGGGTTCAGGCCCATCCTGCCCAACTCCAATATGTCTGGACCTTTAAAATATTAAAACTATTCTTTTCCATTAACAATATCATGGTGTTGAGCACTCCAGTACCCAAAACTTTATCCACAACCACAATATTTCTTTAATGTAAACCCTTGGGCACAGAACAGCTGAGTTAAAGGGACACACAGTTTAAGCTCCTGGTATGTGAACCAAACTGACCTTCAGAAAGGCCACGCTGGTTTCCACTCCTGCCATCAGTGTTGAAGACACAGTTTCTTCACTCTAGATGACACTGGCAGGCATCATTTTTTTTCTGCTATTGTACTGTAATTTAATTCTGTTGTCATTAGAATTAACAATCTGGCCAGTATGGCATGCTTGTAGTCCTAGCACTTGAAAGACTGAGGCAGGAGGATCCATGAGTTCAAGGGCATTCTGGGCCACCTAGTGAGTTCAAGGCCAGCCTGAACTACATAGCTAGAGCCTGTCTCAAAACAAACAAAACAGAACACACCAGAAACCCCCCCAAAACCAAAACAACAACAACAACAACAACAACAAGACAACCAATTAAACAAACAAAAGGCCCCAGAGTTAGCAGTATAATAACTGTCCATCCCTTACCAGCAGAATGTCATCTACCTTGGTGAGCTTTCCACGCACTTGAAAAGCATATGGGCCCTGCCATCACGGGGTGGCACATCCTGGTGGCCAGTGATGTTGAAACCTGTGTCCTTACTGACATTCTGTATATTTGTTTATCAATTACTAAGGAAGAAATTTTGGAATCTCCCCATGTAGTTTGGTTTTGTTCACTCTGCCTTTCCACCAGCTTTACTTACTGTGTTTGAGGATCCATTATTCGCACACACATTTAGCCTTATTATATTTCTTCAAAGCATTCACTGTGTATCATGATGTGATGGTCATCCTTGTCACTCTCACTGGGCTTGGCATCTGCCACAGCTACAACGTCTTCGGCTTTTGGTTTTTGATAGGCATCTGTATGGCATATCCCCCCCCCCCACCGGCTTTTACTTTCAACCCATTTATGTCGTTAGTGTGAGTTGGTTTTGATTTTTCCTTTTGTAGTACTGGATAGTGAACTGAGGGCCTTCGCACTGAGCTACATCCCCAGCCCTTTACAAAACATTTTTTTAAATTTTGAGACAGGGTCTTACTAGATTGTTAGGTTACCCAGATATTTCTGTCTCAGCCTCCCAGAATACCACATACTTGGTTTAAAGCAGATTTCTTACAGACAGAATAGATAAAATCTGTTTTTTGTTTTTTGTCATTGTTTTTTAATAAAAAACTCTAATCGACAATCTCTGCCTGTTAATTTACTTTTCTATTTTACATTATTGCTGTTATTAGTTTAACCATTTATTCTGTGTAATTCTTGATATAACTGGGGTCAGTCTGCTAACTTACATTTTTCCTCCCATTTGTCTCATCCATCTTTTGTGTCTTCTTTCTTTTTTTCTGTCTTGTTTTGGGACTGCACTCCATCTTTGCCCTTGGTTCTGCACTGTACCTCTTTATCCTATCACCATTGTTAGTGGTCCCTGCTATGTGGTAGAGTGTGCTTTTTTTTATGTATGCTTTTATTTCTGGCCCCATCCTTCACACTCTTGTGGCCACACAATTTATTATACATATTACATGTAATATGTACAATGTATATGTAATATGTACAATATCATATATTGTACATATTATAAACTCCACAGCATGCTGGATATTTGCTTGAGACCAGAATTTGGCACTATGTGTATGAGATGCAAATGGTACATGTACCAGGGTAGGAGGGCCAGGCAGTATCTCTTGCAACTGCTTAAGGTGCTGCAGCTCAGAACAGTGTGGGAACAAACAGTCCAGCTGTGTTGCAGTGAAACACACAGTGCACAGAAGCAGCCAGCAGGCAGGAGTCTCTGGTGGGCTGTGGCTTGTGATCCCTGCTTTAGATAACTAAAAAACTATATCCGAGAGCACAAGATTTTAAAAATATTTGTTGACATTGTTTCCCATGTCTGACATTCTTTTGTCTTCTCTTTTATGTATTAACTTCATTTAATGTCATTTTCCTTCCCTCTGTGGGAAGGGGTATTCATATACAACAAAACTGTCAGCAATACACATCTTGATTTTTGCTTCTTTTGAGACAATCTTTATGGTTTTTTTCTCCTCAAAGAGCATATTTTTTTGGCCTGAAATTCTAGCTCAGCGATCTCTCCTTCAGCACTGTGAAGATGTCACTCTGGTGGCCACCATGGCTGTTGGCAGAAGGCCATAGTCATTTGCACTTTGACTCCTATGTAAGTAACTTTTTTTTTTTTTTGATTCCTTCAAGATTTTGCTGTCTCTGAGTTTTCAGTAGTTTGACTATGATGTGCCAGGTATGTTTGAACTTCTAGGATTTTTTATAGTCTTAGAAAGCTCTTGGGCTTTATGTCTTCAGGTAGTTCTACTCTGCTATTTGTTTTTACTCCTGGGACTCAAACTGCATGCCTACAGGACCATGTGACACTGTGCTGTGGTGTTTGGGTTTTATGACTACCCACCTTCACCACTGTCTCCCCCATCATTGCCACCATCACCTCCAGCTTCTTTACCGCCATCATGACCATCATATGCACTTAGATAATATTTGCAAGGGAAGGCATTGTTCTGACATATCTGTGTATCTACAGTCCTTCTTTCAATAATCACATCAGCCCAACCGTATAATCATACATATTACTATTTTTTTCCTGGTGCTGAGGATTGATTCCAGGGGTACTACCACTCAATTACATCCCAGGCCTTTTCATTTTTTATTTTGAGACAAGGTCTCACAAGTTGCCCAGGATGGCCTTGAACTTGCCACAGCCCCAAGTCCTCCTGCCTCAGCCTCCTGATGATCTGAGACTATAGATGTGCACCACTGCATCCAGATATTATTACTATTATCTTAGTTTTATAGGACCTTTTAGAGGGATCTGTATGATGTAGAGAACAGTGAAGCTGTAGGGCTCTTCTGAGCCTTAGCCTGTGATTGCAAATGCCTCTGTTCCAGCTTCAGTAGAAGCCAGAATTTCGTTGCTTGAGTCTGGTTCAGGAAACTACATTCAATCAGCCACTTGTCAAACATTTAAGGATGTCTCTTGCATGGCAGAAAAATGAGTAGCCACAAAGGCAGTGACCCTCTATTGCCCCATCTCCATCCTCTCTGTCTCTGCCAGCATGCAGGAAGAGTTTGAGGAGTGCTTTTCCAGGACTGTGTCTTCTCATAGGAGAACACAGACCTATGGGAGGATTTGCACTCTACGGTACCTCTGGCTGCTGTGTGGCTTCTCTGCTCTGTGGAGCCCTCTCAGCTCTTCCTGACTCTTGACAGGCTGATGGCAGAGCTCTGGGATGCCAGCTATTTCTTGGGATTCTGGGCTTGTGTAATGTTTAATGCATGCTTTTCTCCAACTTCTATACTCTTAAGCTCCAGGAAGCCAGTCTGCAGGTATTTGGCTTGCTGGAAATCATATAAGTGGAACTTTCTTCATTCTCTTTGGAATGCACGTTTTAAAAATGAGAATTGATGTTATGTCTGGGATAGTTCTGGTTTGCACCTGTTGTCTGAGGATGATTGTTAATGGTACCAGAATTCTCTCACAAAAAGACCACAGGTTTATTGAATGAAAAATTATATGGCTACCTGAAGTTGAAAGACCTTAAATCTAATTTTTCTATAGCTTAACCTGTTTTTTCACCTGTTAAGGGAGAATAGTGGGTATAAATGTTATGTAGCACAATTAGGCCATGCTTTGAGCCTACTAGGAGGAAGCTGCCATAGAAATCCCGGGGGCTGCTATCACTGTTGTTATGCTTTGTATTATGCTTGTTGGCCGGTGACACATGTAACCTAACTTAGGCATTAGCTAATACTTTGTAGGGATCATAATTTTTATAACTAACGATATATTCTTATAAATTATGGGTTCTTTGAAATGTCTGCTTTTTCTCTGAAAAATCTTAGTTTTTGAGTGTCTTTCATTTCTTTCACCTGAGTCCACTTCTTCATACCCCAACCTTCCTACGTATCTCTGTGAAACACTCAGCAGAGACAGGGGACTCGGGACCTTGCTGGAACCAGGGCTAGACACAAGATGAACCCTGACTGCCTCTCTATCTACAGCAAGGGTTATCATCCCGTTTCTGTGAAAAGCCAGAGAGTAAATTCTTTCAGTTCTGTGGACCTACTACAAATCCTCATGTCTGTCTCTATAGCCTCCTAAAGCAGCCACTGAGAAAGTTAACAAATTACGTGTTTGTGAAAGACCTTGGGGCCAGCTTAGTCCATCTCCATAGCCTTCTTGACTCAGAAATGCCAGATACAGGACAGTCTTGGTTACTTTTCTTATTGCTGAGAGAAAAATGCCTGACACCCAAAGTAAAATGAGGAAAGGCTTATTTTGGCTCACAGTTTGTAAAGGTTTTGGTCCATAGTCCGCTGTCTCCAAGACAGGAGGGCATAGCAGAGGGACATCACAGGGGACAAACAGTTTATGGCAGGCATAAAACAGCAAAAGCAGCAAGTCCAGGTGACCAATGACAAGCCTGTTTGTCTTATATCTTATCCAGGCTACTCACCCTTAGAGTGGGCAGCACTTACACACTTTATTCTAGGGCCCAGAGCATAAGGCTAATTTTGTCACCAAGGCACAGAAACATAGGTCTTTTAGACTCATCTTTCTGCTTTTCTTTTCTTTTTTTTTTTTGGTGCCGGGGATTGAATTCATGACCTTACCAAGCAGGCACTTATGCCGCTGAGCTAAACCCCCAGCCTATAAAATGGCTCCTAGGGCCTGGGGTTCTTTTTTTTTTTTTTTGTCGGTACCGGGGATCGAACTCACAACCACACGCTTGCAAGGCAGGCACTTATGCTGCTGAACTATATCCCCAGCCCTGGGATCTTTCTTCTTTAGAATATTTCTATTGATGAATTATTAATTTTAATTTTATGAGTTTTATTATATTAAACAATGTGTACTTAAGAGGAAAAAATATCACAGAAGTATAGTATTGAGTTTTTATAGTATTGAGGTTTTTTTTTTTGTACTGGAAATTGAACTCATGACCTCATGCTTACCAGACAGGTGCTTATGCCACTGAGCTAAATCCCCAGTCTTAGTATGAGTTTTAATATTTATTGTTTGTGGAAAAGCATCAAAGTTATTTTCAACATTGGCTGGTTTTTGGTGTACAAAGTCTAAAAAAGAACATCAGACATAAATTCCTATTGAACTGCAGTGAAAATACCAATATCACGCTACAAAAAAAAAAAAAATCTTTACTTCAGTTATCACTCCTAAGCAATGTCTTTTATTTTCCTGGCCTTTTTGTAAGACATATTTGACTTCTCAGTGGTCTTGCTGTTTTGTCAGGAGGTTCCTACATTATACAGTGTGTAATTAACAGGAACATAAAATATCAATAAAATAAATTATTAAATTCTTAGTATGTCAACATTTTCACGTCGGCTGTGTACTTGCTTACAAAACCTTAAAGATAACATCAGAAATAAATTCCTATATGAATGACAATGAAAATACCAATAGAACTCTATTACAGAAATAAGCTTTGCTTCAACTGTCACCCAAGGCAGCCTTCCCACAGGGCAGCCGCATTTGCTATACACAAGCATCTCTTACACTGACAGCATGTATATTTTGTTTTCCTGTATTTTCTTTTTTGTTTCTTTTGGTACTGGGGATCAAACTCACGACTGTGTGCTTGCAAGGCAGGTGCTTATGCTGCTGAGCTAAATCCCCAGCCCCCTTCCTGTACTTTCTTATAGGACACAGTTGACATCTTTTTTCTTTTTCTGTTGACATGATATGTTTTAGTGATGCTGTGCCTGCCTGTTTACCTATCAGTTCACCGGTGTTCTCCACAATATTTTTTTGTGTGGTTCCCTGAGCAGAAACATCTTGTTTATCCTCTGCTGTAAATGATCTCTTATAAGCTCCAGTCCCACTCCTGTAAGAAAATTTCTCCATGATATATTTCCCTTGTTATTTTCTTCATAAGCTATCCAGCTATGCCATACATGTTTAGTGTTTTGTGCTTCAAATAACATCATAGTTGATGCATAACTCATCACGAACATACACTCCAGTTGGGTTTTGTTGTTGAAAATTTCCATCTCAGGCTTCCATTTTGTCAAAGTTTCCCTATCAATATTTCCATCATGGTGAAATGTTGATATGAGCAACACCAATTTGCTTTTCTTTGCCATATATGAGGCCAATGTTATATCTTTCTGAAATCCAAAGGTTGTGCTATACACTTCTCTGTTTTGAAATTGTGACATTTCATTTGGAATATTTGCTTTGTTCCTGTGTAAAGTTTCTGTGCTGGTCAATTTGTGCTCTGTTAGCAAATGTAACATCAATTGGAAGCTGCTAAACCAGTTGTCAAATGTCACATTCCAATTAATTTGGGAGATGGGAGTAATAAGTCTGTTTATAACATCATTTAGTTTATTACTATATGAATAAGGACCTGATGGCTGAGTTCCAGGATAAATTTCTACACTGAAAGCATAAGTCTTTGCATCTATAAGAGCATAAATTTCTATGCCATATTTTGATCCACTACTTTTCCATAAGTCTTTACATTCCTGCAATCAGCATAAGAAATCAAAGTGAAATAAACCAGACCCACATGTGCAAACATTGTATTGTCTCACTAGTGTGAGAATCTGAAAGAGTAAACAAGATCCAAAATATCCATAGATATTGTGATTAGGGAAGAAACTGTTCAAAGGAAAGAAAAACTGTGATGGGAGAAAGGGGAAAAAAGGAAGGGAAAGACAAATTATATATAAACACAAGAAAATAAAGATAGTTATACAACTGGTTCCTCTTGGTTTATTGTGGGGAAAGTTTTGTGCTAGTAATTTTCTGGACAACGTTTCATGCCTATATCTTACACTCTGAACAACTACTGTGAATACAACAGTACGCAATGTGTTGATTATTGGTACTGTCCTACTAGCCTGTTTTGAAACTTTTTACTGTTATTTCTTACTTTTTGCTGATTAAAATAAAAAAAGAAAAAGAAATCTGTGCTAAGTACAGCAGACCTATGAGTGCTTTCAGTTCAGCTAAGGAGGTGTCAGAATAAACATGGTTTTGAATACGGCTATTTGTGCACACAGAACATTTTACTTGTATTTCAGCCTCTGTGTATTTCACAGCATCTTGTAGCATTTCACCTGTTACAATTTCCAACATCCAGTGGCAGTGCTGACATTTTATCTAATGTGTTTCCCCCTTGCAAAGACCTAGTTCTAAAATCGGGTTGTTCCATTTGGTTATGTGGCCATTTTGCAACATTTTGTTGAATACTTACTCTCATTGCTTTTTCTTCATCATCTGAACCAAGGAGGTATTCATTCCCTGTGTCTGTGTCAGTGGATTCTTGCTCCATTGTACTGTCACAGGAACTTTGGCTCACATGGCCCATGTCAAAGTCGTCATCATCATCATCATCATCATCCACCTATACCATTTTTCTGTTATGAAAGTATGGATTTTACCATAATGGATCATCTTCATCATCCATGCATGAATAATCTGATGATTCACTTTTGACCTCTTCTAAAACCTAAAAATCTGGTTTTTCACATGTTGTTGTACTGAATTGGGCTTTTTCTACCAGAAAAATAAAAAGAAAATGTTTTAAAAACAAATCCTGGAGTGATGCGGGTCTATTGAACCCTCTGTGATGCTTGGGTCAATACAAGCAAAATGTTGGCTGGAGCATAAGGTGGGTACAAATGCCATTTTGCCACTTTTGCACACATGCACACTCCTTGCCATTTGTCATGCCAAATGGGTAAACACGTAGATTGCTTCCTGTATCCCTTAGGGAAAGGTACTGAGATACACAGCTGGCTACTGTAACACTAAAGCATAAATTTACAGTATAAAAGTAAGGCATAGGTCTTCTGGACCCAGTCTTATGCTCCTAGGGTCATTGCACCATGAATCAACCCCACCATCACACATCCTAGGTCCCGCCACCTCTGTAAAACCCCACTTACGATGGCATGAGGCTTCGGGGGCACATCTAGTCACAGGCCTTAACAGGGCATATGTTACCGTAAAGGAGGCCTTAGATTTCTCCCTCAGGGCCCAGCCACTTCTCTCTTTTGACAAAATGGATTTTTTTTTTTTTTTACGGGAGCTGTTGATGACAGCTGGGTACAAGTTTGTTCATTATTGAACAATGAAAGAAAAGAGACCCTAAGTGTTGGCTGATCAACACTTAGGTGTCACTTGGGAGATGGCACAGAAGTGCCTAGCTCACAGTGTTTGTGTTGGCCGCCACGGGGACGTCCCACCTTTATATACTGCCCAAGTATTATGCCCACATTCTCCTTCTTGGGGAAAAAGTGAGAGCTCCTCCATTGTAGTGTGTGGCCCTGGAGGAGCCAGGGTGGCATGGGGTTCAGAGGAGCATCTGGGTGTCTGTCGCACCTCATAGGATTGGGTGGAGCTGGAGTCAGCACCTTGCTCAGCTCTTTAAATAACCCTAATTCCTACCCCTAACTCTAGCTCCTCTGTTCTGGTCCTGACCTTCAGTGGCTTTGCTGGTCAGCTCACAAGGTCTCAGACAGTCTCAGTCAGGTCACTTGTGTGTCCTCCTGCTGTCTCATGTTGTCATGGAGCCTCATTCTGTTCGTAGGATAGAGGCCATCCTGATTAATACAGTACAACTGGATCTGTCCCTGAATTTGCTGTCATTGTGTCCTTAACATTGTCTGCGTGCATACAGCTAATTATGTGTATATTCATATGATCAGCATCGTGTCTGTAACTTGTGCTTCATTTCATAGTACACTGTAATATTTTTAATGTCATTAAATATTTTTTATAGCATTTAAAAATAGATAAATATATCATGATTTAATTGATCAACTTTCATAGACTATTAGATTTTTATATAAAAAATAATGCTGTGCTGAGCTTTTGGAGTTGCAGTCTTTACCTGGGTCAACAGTATTTTCTTTGGAAATCTGGAAAGATGCAGTAGATGTGTATAAGTTAAAACATTTGATAGCTTCCTACCCAGGTGCTGTCTGGCTCTAGCCTGTGAGAAAGTTTGCTCCATCTTTTCAACAATTGACATTTAAAATTTCAAAAAATACCTCAGTTAAATTGCTGTATCAAAGACAACATCCAATTGTGCTGTGTTTAAGTTTTTTTTGTATTGGTGAGCAAGGACATTACTAGCTATTTTGTGAATTGGTGGCTTTCTCCTTAAATCACAACCTGGTGGCCTGGGTCATTGTAACCTTTGGGAGGAAGTGAGTGAACCTGGTCTCTTTACCCTTTAGAATGTTCCCTCTGCCCCAGGCAGGTAAATCTGCAGCTGTCCCAGTATAAGGAGGGCTGCATCTAATTCCCAAGGCCTGTCCATCATTCCCCAGTTAGGGTAAAAACAAAGAGTGCTGTACTCTCAGATAATAGAACTAGCAGGGAAACTGGATCGTGGGAGGTGTGAAGGCCAGGAGGGACATACATCCACCCATTGCTCTGAATGGTGACCACACCTGTCTCCTGTCTCTAGTTGTGGTCCAAGTGGCTGAATGGCCCTAGGCCAATGTCCTCCAGGGTCCCATCAAGAATTCTAAATGCATCAGCCCTCTCTTTGTAGTTATTGGCTCCTGGGCCCATTTCTCCTGTGTCTCTTAGTGAAACCACTGTGAGCTCAGGCCATTCTTCCTATACTGTTCAGGAAAAGTGTGGCTATGGGTTAAGGTGAGGCCCTACATGGTAGTCACTGCCTATAGGACCCTAGTATTATCCTGTCCCTTCTTCACAGTGACATGATTTGCTTCAGGATAAGGACATAACTTCCTGACTCTCCTTGCACCTAGGGACACAGTAAGTCCTGGTCAAGCTGTAGAGGAAAACTGTTGGGTGACTTACAGGTCACAACTCAAGGGAAGGACCTTGGTCAGCCATCCCTATCCAATCTTGCTACACAGAACATGCAAAAGTGGAGCAAAGGCTGGTTTGAACAATGCCAGCAAGGGTAGCACCATGGAACAGGCAGAGAGGAGGGAGCAGCACTGGGGACCTGTGCAGCAGCCTGTTGGTGTGGGCCTTGCTTGGTCTGTCATGCAAACCAACATGTGCATGGATTGTCTTTGGAGAGCAGAGGCATTTCTTTGGCTAGCTGCAGCTGCTGGGGTCTCTGTTAGACCATGGAAATGTCCAGGAGAGGTCACACTTGCCCAGCCTTGGGCACTATCTCAGAGGCCTTTTCTGCTTGCAGAATCAGACTCTGACTTAAGGCAAAGTTGAATGCTGTGATGAAGTGGTCAGGAGAGCTTCAGTGAAGGTCCTATTATGTGAGTTAGATATTCAGAAGCTCTAATGTCCATATATCTTGCTCCCCTCCTGTCCTCCATGATCACCTGTCCTAGATCTCACCTTCTTGGGTGGGGATGTAGCTCATCTGTCCCTGTCCTGTGTGTAAGGTCACAGGGCTCTGGTGAAGGTCTTACTATGGCTCTCTCCCTTCTTCACTCCCACCCTTTCCATACCTCAAAGCCAGGGTGAGCTTGGTGACACAGGAGATCCAATACCTCCATTTGTCCCTCACACATCCCCATGGGCCTCTAAACTAGTGATGACCTCAACTGAATTTTACTTGCCCCTGGCTCAGTTACACTGTGCTTTGAAACCACCTTGAACTTATACTCAGTATCCCTGATGGTCATGCCTTTTCCTCTCCAGAGCTGGCCCATCCCCCAGGGGGAAACCCAGGGCTTCTAATGCTGTGTGTGAGGTCTCCTGCCATAGCTGACCACAGAGTCTTCATTTGATTCATCTCTTATTAACATTAGCGGCTCATGGAACCACTGGAGTTTTGGAGACATTGATGATTCACACAGGCATTTCCCCATCTTGAGTATACATTCAGGTGGTTCTCTTTTCATTTACTTTTAAAAATGCTCAAATCGTGGCTGGGGATTTAGCGCAGCAGGCGTAAGTGCCTGCCTTGCAGGCGTGCGGTCGTGAGTTCGATCCCTGGTACCGATAAAAAAAAATGTTCAAATCTGAGCTGCTGCTGTGGTCACATTAGAACAAAGCTCAGACAATCAAGACCCAGGACAATTCCCTCCAGGACAATCAAGACCCACAGCTAACATGATGCACCACCTTCCAAGGCTGTGTCATGATGCACCACCTTCCAAGGCTCATGGATACAGTGTCCTTGGGAGTCAGTCCAACTTCATTACCATTGAGAAAGAACAGGGCTGTGATGGCCCAGTGAGCACACAGCAGAAGAGTGTATCCTACCATGTCCTGGGCTCCTGACCTGATTCTTTTTGGATCTGTCTTAGTTATTTTTCTCACTGATGGGACAACATTCTTGATGCCCAAAGTTAAAGGAGGAAAGGCTTATTTGCCTCAGAGTTGGTAGAAGGTTCACTCCATAGTTGACTGGTTCCAAGCAGGGTGGCATGGCAGAGAGGCATTGCAGAGGAAAAATAGCATATGGCAAAGCAGAGCAGACAGAAGGTAGCAATTAGCCAGTCCAAGTGAGATTAACAGCTTCTTTATGCCCCTTTTATATTCTATCTAGGTTACTGGGTTTAGGGTGGGTGCCAAACCAATCAGTGGACGGATTTAGTAATCACACACTCAATCCCAGCAACCTTAATCCTAGCATTACACCATGAATCTGTCACACTTCTGAAAAAGCACCACCTCTGACTGCATGAGTCTTTGGAGGGACATCTAAACACAAGCCATAACAATACTCTTGGGTTATGGTGCATCTCTGGCCTCCCTGTGTTAGAGACAGAATTATGCCCCAAGAAGTAAAAAAAGAAAGGCTGCACACAATTGGATACAGGAGCATTTGCTCTTTTAGGAAATCTGGTAAATTTTGGGGAACCTCCAAGTCCAGACAGACTGGGCCTACAGTGGAGAATAAGTGTTTGAGAATGTGTGGTCACCTCAACTTTGCTGTTGAATGCAGCTCAAGAGTGGAGGAGAAATCACCCTCATCTCTTCTTCTCCATCACATCACTTCCTAGGGATTCTCCCTAGGGTTCAGCTTCCTGGTTTTCATTTCCTGCTAATTTCTGTTTCTCCCCGCTTTGTTTCTTGTGCCCTTGACTGCAGCTAACAAATGGAGAATGAACTACTGTGGTGCTCCTAAATATAACCAGGTTTTTTAGTATGCTAGTTTAAATATCTTTTCTTTCTTCTTTATTTTTGCAAGGGAAAGTCGATTTCAAAGATTTGTCTAACTGGTAGAGATGGTGTAGAAACATGTACACAAAGATGCCTGGGCAACCGGAAAATCCCCACATCTCAGCAGGATTTCTATGTTTAAAAAAGAATTTAGGTCTCTAAGTGATTCAGGGTTCATACTCACTCTGTCTGCATAGCAGGTGTTTTGTGAAGCTTAGCAATAAGATGAGGTTTGGTGCCATTACTGCACATTTTCTTTTTCTAGGATCTGCTAGTTTTTTTTTTTTTAATTTAAAAGACAATAAAACAAAAGGGGGCAGTACAGAGCAGATCAGAAGAGGACAACATAGGCAACACAGTACTTTACATTAAGTCAACTGGACATCAACAGTATCTAACACCATATCTCTTACTCTGCTATAGTTGAGCATAGTTTCAATTACAATAATATCAAACATAACACAATAGTATAA